>WSFP011478686.1:0-16546 GCA_009831015.1 Picea engelmannii
TTATCTTCTTCATTAAATGAACTATTTTGTACAGATCTTCTCAGCAGGGATTTATCTAACTGTGATGATTTGTAAATCATAAGATTGTTGTCAGTTTTATGTCTTGTTTGTTCTTTTGTTTATATTCAAAAGAGAACTGTTGCTTCTTGTTTACGAGAAGCCTATGAAGAATCTGGTGCGTTTTTTCCTCCCATCGAACAACTGAATTGAATACTTTGCACGGAACAAATCAACAAGCGTTATTACAGGTTAGTTTATTAGCGTTGTTTAAGTAGTTTAGATAAATTTATAAGTTTTATAGTACAGATTGCCATTTTTAATTACTCAGCTTAGATAGTTTCCGTTTTATTCTTTCTCATAAAATTATAAAAATAAAAAAGCAATAGTTTTGCTGTCATGGGACAGCTTACAGATGATTTTTGCAGGTTTTCATTCAAAATCTGTAATCTGTAAATGCTTGTACATTTGTGGTTAAGATTTAATTGTGTTGATAGCTGATAATTAATTTCACAGAATTATTACTGTATAATATTAGATAATAGACTGTATATATTTATTTCAGATTTGTTTATTAGTTTTCTTTAATTGTTGTTTTCACTTAGATTAGTTTCTTTAGTTAGTTTCTTTCATTTTCCTAGGACTTAGATCGGCCAACGGAGCTACTAAACCCGTCAGGGTGGATCATCCCAAACGGCTTGGGTTATTGAGACAACCCCGGACCGGATCCACTCTTCCAGTTGGCGAGCATTCATTTTCTCCCGTCAACACAAGCCTGCACAACAAAGTTCAAGAAATTCAAGAATAAGAAGAAGCTAAGCTCAAGGAAGAAACCAAATCAAGAAAATAATATGTCAAAAATACAATGCTTCAACTGTCGAAAATACGGTCACTACAAGAACCAGTGTCCTGAGTTAAAGAAAAGGAAGGAAACACACAAAGCAACAATTTCCAAAGAAAATGAACCCTCAAAGAAAGTCAAGCATGATGAAGAAGACTTTTTCTTCTAGTCAAGGTAACAATATTCTTCTATAACATAGTCCTTGTACATACCATGTTTACATAGTTCCTATACATATAATATGTATATATTTCTTGGAAGATAAGATGGTCAGTATCAATGAAATAACACCTATGGAAGAATAACAAGATAAGGATTCCCATTACAATGACTATTAGTCGAACAATGTATCTGAAAAGGATGAAGTATGTTGACAACCTTTGGTGACAATTCCTATAAGTAACAACTGCCAGATGGACCACAATCAAAATCAAAATTGAAGAAACCCATAAGGATTCAAACCAAAAATGTGTCAATAATCAAAAGGAAACTAGAATAGACTTGTGACACTTTACAAAAAGCAAGAAGGATGCAGACGGAAGCATGGACTCTCTTAGAGGGAAGGAGTTGATTGTAGAATTCCAAAAGAAGAGCATGCATATTTCTCATTCATGCATGAATCTGGGATTAGGAGGGAGATAATCCTCAATGATGTGATCCCTTAAATAACCAATGAATACTATGAAGTATTTATCCATATTCTTCATTGGAAGTAGCAACCACGATAAGCAACACGTGTTCAATTTGACTCTAGAAGAAGTCTTCTTCGAAAAGAAGCCTTGAATATCCTTGATTGTCCATCCACATTTATGTTCCTATGACAAAAGGAAGAATTTGGAACCTTCAAAAAGGAAGGTAATAGAATCTATAGAAGAGT
Source organism: Picea engelmannii (assembly GCA_009831015.1). Classification (NCBI taxonomy): domain Eukaryota; kingdom Viridiplantae; phylum Streptophyta; class Pinopsida; order Pinales; family Pinaceae; genus Picea; species Picea engelmannii. The sequence continues at coordinate 1,716 of WSFP011478686.1, forward strand.
CCATGGACTCCAACGTTGTAGAGGAACATGAGGAAGAACATGAAGATTCCAAGAAAGAAAGAAAATCTAGAACAACCAATTGAACCTATTATTATACTGAGAATCATAAGACTACCAGCATGGTTTGAACCCACTAGAAGAAGTTAAGCAGAAGAAATGAAAGGAAGTTTTGATGAAGAACAATGTATGTGAGAAATTGTGAAAAAGACTTGATAAATACAAGGCGAGATTCGGGGCTATAGGGTTCTCCTAGAAGGAGGGAGAAGACTATGATGACAATTTTTGTTCCAGTAACCAAATATACCTCTACCTAATCCATTATATCTCCTGCAGTATCCATGGGTTGGATTTTATATCAGATGGATGTAAAGATTATTCTTCTCAATAGAGTAATTGAAGAAGAAGCATATATAGAGAAACCTCAAGGTTTTGAGGTACACCAAAAAGAGACCCATGTATGAAAATGGAAGAAGACCTTGTATGGAGAGCCTCTCATGTACATCAAAAGCGTGGTAAAACTTCTTATGATAGAGGAAGTATATCGAAATGGTTCTTCAGAAGTCCGGGATAATGGATTGCAAATCCATGGAAAATTACCATGATGATAGATATGAAGTTGAGATATTCTGATCCAGTAAACCCATCCCTGTATCGACAATTGAATGGCTCATTGATGTATTTGGAGAATACTCAGCCGTATATTTTCTTTGCTGTGAAAATTGTTCCTAGTGGAACCTCGCCATGAGAATTGAATAAATTGCAAAACATGCATTGAAATTTCTTCGTGGGACGTGTGAGTTATGATATACAGTTTCATGGATTCATCGATTCAGATTGGGTAGGGAGTGAAAATGACATAATAATTTCCTCTTGGATATGTTTTAGTTTGAACTTTTCCACGATATCATGGTCTAGCAAGAAACATAAGTTTGTTTTACTCAGCACTGTAGAATCAGAGTATATTCCAGCTTGTGACGCTTCTATGGAAGCAGTGTGGCTCCATAAGTTGGTTTCTGGACCATTTGATCAGGTGTTGAATTTGACCATGATCTATTGTGATAACCAAAGTTGTGTGAAGCTCTCATAGAACTCGGTGTTCCATGACATGTCAAAACACATTGAGATCAAGTACTATTTTCTCCATGATAAAGTCCAGGAAGGAGAAGTGAAACTCCAGTATATCTCCACAGATGAGGTAGTAGATATTTTTACAAATCCTTTGTCAAGAATAAAGTTTGCGTACTTAAGGGACAATATGGGGCTTGTGGAGATAACTCCATTAGTTGAAAGGGAAGAGATGGCTCCCCAATTTGGGAGGGAGCACTAATATGTTATTGATTTATGGGTAGTCATTTTCCAGTTGGAAAATGGTCCAGGTTGGGAAGTCACCTTCCATTTCAAAAAGTGGCGCGATATTTCTAACGAACAGTCATTTTCCAGTTCGAAAAATTGTCTAGATCGAATAGTCATTTTCGTAATGAAAATTGTCCAATAGATTGTTGATGTACCATAGACATTGATTCCCCTTGTGGACAGTGTGGGGGAATGGTCTAGGATAGTCATTCTTCTTGGAAGTCACTCTAAGTAGTGGTCAATAAGAGTGGTTTGCCTCTCTGGGTAGTCACTCTTTCAAAGTTCATAGTTGTGAGTAGTTTCAAAGAATGGTTCGGTATAGGAGGTTGGTGCAGGACAATCATTTCTATAGGATATGGTCTGGAAATTCATTCCCTATGGAAGACTCATTCTCTCCAAGTTGCATTGTGATTAGTGTCGAAAGAATGGCCCAGTTAGGTAAATGGTCTGGGTTCAACAATTAGGGATAGTCATTCCCTAGGGAAGACTCATTCTCTCTAGGTTGCACTATGATTAGCATCCGAAGTATGGCTCAGTTAGGTGAATGGCCCAGGTTTAGAAATCAAGGACAATTATTCTTCTGTACTTGAGAAGAATAGTCCAAATAGCCCATGGTTGATGTTTAACTTTCTGAGGGTAGATGCTCTTCCATATATGACAAATGTGACTGGAAAAATGGACCAGATGAATCAGTCTGTATCATGATATTGTTATGCAGGTTGATATCAAATGATATGATTGTTGTAGAGACTATATGTCTTTGGACAGTATTTGTATGCTTTTGTGGTGGATGTGATCCACTGGTAGTAATTGTGTGTCACTATTTAGTAGTAGTGTGCTACTAGGAGTGGTTGTATACCACTGGATAGTAGTTGTATACTACTATGAATAGACACAGTTGTGTTCTATTGGATGGCATTTTTCTGATTTCCATGCAGACTATCTAGTTGGATAATGATGATGGTGCTCGTGATTTGATCATGAGATAACATGTGTGGCTATGATGGTGATACCAGTGGAATGGTTTGTTTTTTCTCAAGACCATTTCCTTTAATCCATCCCTAGCTAGGAGGGAGTCTTGATATTATGGTAGTTGTGGGAGGTATTAACCTCTATGTGTAACCTTTGATGAGACTAGAATATTTCAGGAAGCAAGAGAAAACCTAGAAGGTTAGAAAATAACCTTAGAAGACAAGTCGTCTCAAGATAATAATTTATATTAAATTATTATCCTCCAGAAGTAGAAGTCGTCCTAGCTAGGTCACTTGGAGGACTATAAATAAGAGGGCTTTAGAGCTCATTTGTCACACTCACTCTCAGAACTGCATAAGGACAAGTGGTGTGCATGATTGGAGGAGAGTCGCAACTGCACTAGTGGTGACTTGGTCTTTGGCTATGGTTGAATTTTCTGCTTAGTTATGGTTTGGACCTTCTGTTTGGTATGCTAGCTTTGGAGAGAAGTACGCTACCTTGGTTGGTTATTGGTTCTAGGGTTTTCTTTCAGAATTATTCTATCTTTCAAGGTTAAGGTGCTCGGGGGTGGCCTTTGTGACTATGGTTGGGTGACAATACTACTATATTGTCTACGGTGAAATGAACACACCTATTTTTCTAACAGATATTAGGTTCTGCAAATAAATTTTATGCACAGAACAAGATTGGAAATGTTACATAGAAATGAGTAATAATAATACACCATGTGTGTAGTCCAACATCATATTATTGGGATCGTATTGGTTGGAATATTGATTATAAATATTTTTATTTATGGATATATTGATGACACCTAGGTTTTGACATTGTTGAACATCCAATATATGAACATAGATGAGAATTAGTTCGAATAAATTGATCAACTTACTCTTGTGCTCTATTAGATTGATATTAGATCGGATTCACTCTAATGTTATGATGATTTTTATGGATAAAGTATGTTTGGTAAAATGGAGTTTGAATGGATATTCTTAAAGGAGTTTATATATGGTTTTTCTTACAAGAATTTATAGGGTGGAATTCTCTTGAACGTTTGTTAATTTATTGAGCTCCAAGAAATCAAAAAGCAAACAACTATAGAGTTTTATTTTATAGGCCTGGAATTGTTCTCATTGATTGATGATTGATGGGATGATAAGTTGTAAGCAGAAAGAACATTGATAATTTTCATTTCATGTCCATGATTTCACTTTCTGTAAATTATAAAGCCCTCATTTTTCCCAAAATCATTTTATTATTATCCCCATGTTCCAATTTTGTATAGAAACTCTCTAATTTGGAATGATTGATAAAATGAAATTTTAAATTGGAACAATGAGAAGTATTGATGAAATCTACAGTTGAGTGAGGATGATGATATGATTATACAAATGACCTTGGATTAAGAATTTTAATTTTGTTTCGAACAATAACCATTGTTTCCCTTTCATAAGTATCACTTTTCATTCATTACAAATCCAATCATATCCTAAATATAATTGAATTTCCCTTTTTCTAAATGATGAAATTTGTAGATTAAAGTTAGTGGAATGATTATGATTGATACATGCAGAATAGTGGATTGATTGCATGCATGCTTGTGTGTGGACTGATAAGAGACAATAATTTAAATTTATCTTTAGGAAAAGGACATTGATGGTTGATTAGTCCTTCTTGTTTCATTTACTGATCTAAATTTGTTTTTAGATAATGAGTTTCTTCAATATAGGAAGCCATGGTAGATGCAGAGGCATAAACAATTTTTGGCAAAGAGGCAACATGAGACCTATATTCTCCATACATTTTGATGTTGATCCTTAAGAGTTAAATCAACTATTTCAAGCTGATTTCTTTAACTTAGTGGGCCAAGGAGTGTTCCAGCCACAGCCTCGACCAGAAAGGCCTCCTTACCAACCCAGCCCAAGTCTTTCTAATGTTCATGTTCCAACATATGTGTCCCTCCAGCCAAAGGTTCCTATCAATGATGGATGGAAGGATATTGTTCATCCTCCTTTAGTCCATCATGACGGTTGGCCCATAGTTTCATTGTTATTGCCACATCCTCCTCCAATCAACCAACAAAACCAAAATATTTCCCACAATGCATCCCCTGTCCAATATTCACATGCAAGCAAGAAACTAAAAGTAGCCATCCATGAGCTTAAGTCAAGCAAAGACAAAAAAACGATCACTCATTATAAGTCATCTAATGATTCATCTCAGTTAGTCACCTCCCATGCTTAACAAATCAATGAAGCATCTCCAGCTTTCAATGAAGTTCATCCTCAGGCATCCAATTAGCCACAAACTAAGAAGGCTCACTCAACAAATAAAGCAGGAAAGACAACAAACAATGAGAAAAAGCAAATTGCTTCTCATAGTAAATATAGTTCTTGTTATTTCACACTTATTTTTGGTGATGGACAGTTTATTTATATTTTGACTTCATTTTTGGAAAGAATGATATTATGTCTTCAATTTTGGACAATCAGGAAATATTTTCTTTTTGTAGTGGCAAATATATTTTATTTATTTGATATTTATATGTGGAGAATTTTGTGAGGCACAATGGGCTATTCAAAGTGATTATTTATGTGTATATTTATGAGGTGGCATGATTTATTATTTAAATAAATTATGGAGCAACAAGGAGGAAATCAAACTTAAAAGAAAATAGGGGTCCCACCTATTAGTTATTAGTTATTATTTATTAATCCATTTATCTGTTATGATTATTTAATATTTATCCCTAACTAATATTAAGTCATTTATGACTTAATTAAAGTTAGTTTAAAACTACCACAACTTATTTTAAGAAAAATAAAAGTTGATCAGAAGAAGGGACAAGTTGAGAGAGAACAAAGAAAGAAATTTATGATGAAGGTACACTCTTAAACTTATGGGATTAATTACTTTCATTCATTCTGAGTTATCATAGAGTCTTAACCTTTTTGTTCATAGCAGGGTCTTATTGAAGATAAACAGATTCAAAGATTGAGATAAATTATTCAACAACTTATTCTAGAAAGGTTGATCATTTGATCTTGGCAGTATGTGTATTCTGATTTGTTCATGAATTAGTTTTCATTACTGATAGAGAATATTTTGCAAAGTCAGTAAATGATACTTTCGTGGCTAAGATGATCCATATTTATAGTCTCAGACTTCACTTGTTGTCAGAGTTCTTTTGTATGGTGCCCATCAAACATCTCTAAATATGATCTTGGTCCTTACCCTCGCAGGGGTTTGAAAAGAAGGTTAAGATTGTAACTTGGAGTGAAATCAATAAAATTGCTTTGTTGATTTTGATCTCAAATGTGTATTCTCTAATATTACTTTTAGATTTGTATTTCATTTGTTCCTTAATTCTCAAACCATACATATATATTTTTACTTTCTTCTTTTGCACTGTTTAATTCTAAAAAAGACAACATTGGTTCCTTGTACTTATTGCTTGAAAATCAATCAATAATTTTGTCTAAGGATATAAACCCTGGGTGATAATCCCAACTATCTTACCTTAGCCAAGTAAGATTCGAAAATGTTGGAGTGAGGTTCCTCATACTGTTTCCTCAACATTTATTTGGTGACCATTCTAGAGAGATGTTTTCCATATCTCTTTAATTGTTGTATCGTTATTTTTGTAAGTTTCTTTATTTTTGTTCTTATTTGGATTTAATTGACTATTACCATGACTGTACCTGTTACCAGACAACCCAATATTGGTGATGGTCTTGACGATCAAACTAACATTTCCTTGACTTTATCTAATAACATTTTAGAAACTGCTAACAATCGTGTTGAATTGCATAATTCTTGGGAAGTCATTTCCAAAGATATCAGAATACGTGAACAATGGGAGGCCTGACAAAGGCTTCCTAGAAATCAACCTCCTGATTAGTTCATTTACACGTGTCCTCCATCTCTCATTCTTCTCAAAGAACAAGAGGTTTATCTCCTGAATTTTATCATATATCTGAGATAGGGAAGAGAAAGGTTGTCATACAAATCCAACAAACTAATATCCGACGGACCTTATTTGATTCTGACAGTTCTACTATACATGTAACCTCATTCTTTTTTAAAATGACATCTTCTGATAGCGGTAGCGATACCGGAGGTTCCTCCTCTTCATAACCTTCAACATCATCTGTAATTGGTAGCATGTATAGCCATCAAATTCCAGTCCAATATACAACTAATCCGGCTAAAGTCATTAAAAAATATGGTGTTTTTCAATTTGAGGAGGATTCTACCATCACCCTGTGGCACGTATATTCTCCTATGAATATTACACTAGTTTCTCACCCTCTCCCGAAGTTTAAGGATCATTTTCCCAAGTTTTCGAGAAATGGAACTATTACTACTAATGAACACTTAGTATCATTTTCTAATGTTTTCCATAATATAGGGGCGAACAACAACGATAAATATATTGTAAAACCCCTGTTTCCCCCAACTTGTAATTAATCATTAATTAGGATTACCATGTGGCATAGGAACATTGTAAATGTATCATTGTTTAATTGCCAATAATTGACTTTGGGGGTGAAGCCTTGAAAGTACTAGCCATGATATCACTAGAGGAAATAATGTGAGAACAATAAGAGAACAATTAATAAGAAAAGGATAGGTGGTTGAACCCTCAACCACACCCATGAATGGAAGCATGGTCTAGCTGCAGAAGGTCAGCCTGAAGTACCACAAGGTCCTGCAGACCCAGAAAGGACTCGAGGTTTCTTTCTGATAGAAGGAACTAGATAGGAGGAATGTGCGTGCAAGGCATGCAAGAGGATATGAAGACAAGAGTGGAGAATGTGAGGAACATTCGACCAGCAGAGAATGAGATGAAGGCCATGAGCTTGATGTTGAGGAAGCATCTAATAAACCTCATCGAGGTCGTGACAGACAGGGAGATCTCTGAGAGTATGCAGAGAATGGTACCTGAGCAGAAGGTCGTGAGCTTGATGCTAAGGAAGCATCTAATAAACCTTGCAGAAGATGAAAAAGAGAAAGGATCGATGAGAATTGGCATAGATTCCCTGGTGATATCATGGCTTGCACAGGCCTATGCCCTTCGATGGTCCTGACAGTCTTAAATGTTCACCTAACAGCTCTGGCAGTGTTAAATGATTATTGTACAGATGCATTGAAATACAGTTTCGTTCATCGTCGACATCATTGCTCGAGTGCTCGATCCTTGTTCACTAGTTTGTTCCATGATTTTGGTTCCTGTTTGATTCAACTTTGCAAAGTTGAGGTCCTGCACTTGAAGTTCGAGCTCTTCGTGGTTGTTCACTAGTTTGTTGTTCTTCAAATTTGAAAGATGTTGGACTTGTTGTTGCAGTTTACAGTTTTTTGGGGGCTGAGCTCTTGTCATCCTTTGTTGACGAGAAAGTTTCCCTGTTGTTGTTGTTTTTTTAATGGTGGGAGTCCCTGCCTCCAAATTCTGTTGCAGAACATCTTTGTCTGTGATCTTAGTTTTTGTTCTTGGAAACCATGGGTCTTGCAATGTAGAGGGCTTTACGAAAATTAGTTGGGAGCCATCAAAAGAGGGAATAATTGAGCAGGGTGTAGACGCAGGGTATGCTTTTATTATGTGGGTCAGAAAACTGCGTCTACCTATTCTGTTTCTACGGAGTAAAGGTATTGTTTTATTTATTTCTGTGTTTTTTTCTCATCTGCTATGGGGACTAGGGGAGATTCAAGTTGAGAAGAAGAAGGTTGAAAGATACATATGGGGATTGGTACCCTATTTTTCTTTCCTTTTTTTATTTTTCTACCTTTTATTTTTTCCCCCTGCTTTTCTCTGTTTTCATAGAAACTGAAAGTATGTAGCAAACAACTTCAAAATGATAGTTGAAGAGATGAAAGAAGTAATAGATGTTGAGTCGTATGAAATTGATACACATTCCATTATACATGACAACATTGACATGGTTTTGCATAGAAATGGGCTTTTTAGATTGGATGCATTGTCGTATACTGTTGGGGATTGCCTTTTCGATACATTCCAGGTTATATTGCATTTATGTTATTCATCGACCGAGCTGCGCAATGGATTGATAGATTATCTCTTGACCTGTTTTAAAAATGGTGATCCCGAGGCTTTGCAGTCCTATGAATACGAACTAGAATCTGATTTTCTTCGGCAGTTGTATGGAATACATGATGTCACTACGTATTTTTCAAAGATGTGGTTGTCTGCATCTCTAGTTCTGCTTGTGCTTGAGAGGGGACTTTGGGGAGATACATTTTCTATATGGTGGCTATCTAACTGGTTGAATATATCAGTTGGAATTTGGTCATTGACAAGTAAAACAACATATCTACTATTCAACAAAACTACATCTAAAAATCCATATCACATCTTGTTCCATGATGCCACTACCCTCAGTGGCCATTATGAACCACTGTTGTACAAGAAAATGTCCATATGAAATATAGAAGGTCCTTGTATCTACTTGTTCTTTATTTGCAAAGACCTTCAATCGCAATGGAAATGGATTTTACATGGCATATATTGCCATGGTTTACAGCTTGGAACAAACGTTGTGTCTAGTTGTGGGGATAGTCTGTTCAATGAAATTTGTTTTTTGGTGGTAGCGGAGTTCGATGTTCAGCCGGTGCATCTTTACACTATACAGTTCTTTTGCAATGCAATTATAGACAGAAACCAATAGGCTTTTAGGTGCTTGCATCAACACCTTTGCCCATATCTCGTAGAAAATATGCTGGCAGTTGGAAGTTGGCAGGAATGCCTTCTGAACATGGTGCTTCCATATGAAAAAGGGAAAATGGAGGGTTGCATATTATGTTTGCAATGGATGTCTATGATATTCAGGGTGAATATCCAAGTGTGGTCACCCTTGCTAGATGCCAATGTCCATTCCTGGGTTATTGATTCAAATTACGATTGAACAATTGACATCCTCTCGTTGAAAAAAGATACAACACATATCCATTATGAACCTTTGCTTTCACATATCGGTAGTTCAGGGTTGACTGTACATGCCACCCAAATGACATTGAATTTGCATACATGTGGAATGTTTTTTATTGAAAATGAAACTCCTCCTGGTTGTGATATGGGCAGACAGGGCTTGAACAAAAAAAACATGCGTAAAATTCATGATAGTTGTGATGAGGCCATAGACCGCTTAGACAAAAAAAATAAATTTATCACAATATGAAAAAAATTATTCATCAAATTCGTTCAACTTCTGATAAGGTCATAGAGGCCTTGAAAAAAAAACGTAAAGTAGTTTCTCAGAAGCTGGGTGAGAGTGAAATTCATCCCAGTTGCCACTAGCTCTTCCCGCCCTCAGGCAAGAAACGTAGAGTAAGTTACCACAACTTGAAAAAGGTCATGCATGAGAGAAAAAAATACATTGCTACACTTCCTTTTAGAGAGAAACTCACATATCACAATGTAAAGAAATTTGTTCATGCAGAACAGAACATAAACATGTGCGATCACATATCCTAGAATGGTGATGAAACTGTGCCAGTTCGTGATCTACAAGAAACACCATGCAGTAGTAGCAATGAAAACCAGGAAACAGTTTCTACCAATACTTCCCTGCGAAAGAAAAATGCAAGACAAAACTACATGAAACAAATGAAAGACACTCCTTCCATTGCATGTGCAATTTGTGAACAATTGAATTTTTCAAAAAACAGTAAGTCTTTCACGCCTGATTTGCAAGCAGAATATGTCTGCTTGACATCGCACGATAAACCATTTTCCAGTGGGAAAGTTTGTCTTCCATGCAAACGATCGCTTGAAAATGGAAAATTGCCACAGTTTGCAACCCCTGACCGAATAAGATGTAAGACAACACTAGCAGATGTAAGTGCACTTATGGAACTTGAGGAGAGACTTGTGCCTCTCTGAATTGCATTTTCTCAAATCAGACCTTGGGGCTATAAATGACCCCAGATGGGCTTAAAAGGATCAATTATTAATGTGCATGTTCAGTTAGATGTTGTGCAAAAAGCGTTACCACAATTCATTAACAATACAATTACAATCGTTGTGGCTCTGAAAAGACGCTTGTGATACAAAAATGCCTATCAGAAAGGAAAAGTGTGTGTGCATGTTGTTATGAAAGCATTAAAGGAATTATTATCCAGGGCCTTGTACAAAGCAAAGAACATTTGTATAAATGCCAACTGGAACAATGTTCTCGCGGAAGAACATGGCAACTCTACAGACACTCTTGAAAATCCTAGTGGTTTTGATGAAAGTGATGAATCGGAGAATGAAACACCTGCTGAAACATTATTGCATGGATTCACTAATTCTCAGTGCATTCGTGACTTGCAAGACAAAATTGTCAAAATTGCACCTGCCGAGGGGCAACGTCCACTTGGAATATTCAAGGACAAATTCGCTGAGGAAATGAATTTTCCAACACTCTTCTATGGAGATCCACGTGGCACTGATATTACATAACGATTCAGTTATCATAAAATAGTCCAATGGGAGCTGCTACATTCAAGCGGTTACTTCTCTTGTCACATAACAAATTTGTTTTTCAAAACAATGCGCATAATAATAGAGCAAGTTTTGTCCTACATTTGGGTCCGAATAAGAAAAGGCCAGTGACAAGGAAGAAAGTTGTTCGCCAAGGATGTGAAGTCCAAAGTAAACCTAGAAAAAATTATGAAATCTGATATTGGATACATAGATTTCAAAAACATCCGCACCTCTCCTGACTATTTGCAGCAAAACAAAAAAAATTGCAATGATCCGAAAATTGGGCCCCCCAACATTTTTCGTCACATTTACAAGTGCAGAGCATTGCTGGGATCCATTGGTGGCTGTCGTATTTGATCTGCATAGGAACAGGAAACGTAAAAAAGAAACTGACACACTGGAAAATAACAACATTGACTACCTCATAAGAAATGACCCAGTGACATGTACTCGCTACTATAGACATAGAATAAATGCTTTGAGACAATTGATATGCCATGATGAAACGTTTTTCGGAAAAATATCAGACTACTTTTTTGTGACTAAATTCAAGAATAGGGGAAATGAACATGACCACGCACTGTTGTGGATAGAGGGTGCACTGGTCTATGGAGATGATAACAATTCAGAGATCGAACAATTTGTGGATAAATACATAACATGAAACACAGATCATTTGGATCCAGAACTTGCGAAAGTCCATAGAAATTACCATACAAGAAGTTGTAGAAAATGAAAAAACTCGCATTGCAGATACAACTTTCCCATGTCACCAATGAGAGCTACAAGAATCATAGAGCCAGTTACTCTATAGGACAATGTTGTTGTTGAGAAATATAAATCCTTGTTCGCATTTCTAGAACAAGGAGGATTTAACGAAATGATGAGCTTTGATGCCTTCTTGACACAGGTAAATCTATCAGAAGATGAGTACATCCAATCCATACAATGTATGCTTAGGCAACCAACACTTGTCCTTAAACAAACAATCTCCCATATTTGGAACAATAGTTTCTCCAAGGACATGTCAGTTATGTGAAAAGAAAATAAAGATGCACAGTATGTGTTGAATGCATATGCTGCAGCGTTGTACTGTACCTCGTATATGACAAAGATTGACAAATATATGACAAGTGCATTCAGAAGAATATGCAAAGAACATGAAAGAAGTCATATTGATGCCATACAAATGATACGCACACTTGGAAATACATTGCTTAATATTCAACAAATGTATGCTCAACAAGTAGTTCACATTGCACTTTCCTTGCCCCTCACTTGTAGTTCAAGAAAATGTGTCTTCATAAACACATCTCCACTTGAAAAACGCACATTTGTTCTTAAACCACCGGTTTTTTTGCAACAAGATCCTAACAATTCAAAGGACGTCGTATGTCACTCTATTATTGATTATTACTTCCAGCGTCCATCTCCTATTAGGCATATCTTCTTAGCAAAATTCGTATCGCATTACAAAAAAAGTGGTGCACCCATATCAAAAATAAAAAAACCATTTGTCATACGGTTTGTCAAATACAATAAACATTGTGACTATGAAAACTATTGTAGAGAAAAATTGTTGTTGTACGTTCCGTTCGATGAAAACGAAGAGACATTAATACATAACTTCTCTACATGGGAGGCTGCGAATGTTGCGTCTGAGACTATAGTGCACATCAATGAAGCTAGATTTACCTACAATCTTAATCCAACATGGGGAGATCTAGAAATTGCACTTAATGAACTAGAAAACCCTGGCGATCATGATGACACATTCAAAAACTCAAAAACAATCAGAACTCCTTCTGAGTCCTATGACTTACAAGGGAATTTTCCTCGTCCTCCAGCGGTTGGAAGTGAAAAACGTATCAATCTTGGTTTTCAAGTTACAAAACATCCTTTCCTAATTGAAAATAATGAATACCACAGAATAAGACATCTRTTGAATCGTGAACAACAAACAAYTGTAAAGGACATTGATCTTAAAAAATGCTTGAACATGAACAATCCTTTGCACGTGTTCCTTACAGGCGGAGCAGGAACAGGCAAGAAATTCACAGCTAAAGAATTGTTCCAAATGCTTATATGAATCTATGATTCAAACAATTAATCTGATCCTATGAAACCAAAGGGCCTAATAGTTTCATACATAGGAAAAGCTAAATACAATGTTGGTGGAACAACAATCCACTCTGCATTTTTAATTCATTTTAACAAGTCATAGTTTCTTCCACTTAGCAAGGAAATGTTGGATACATTGTCTAAGCTTTATGAGGAACTCCAACTTGTCTTTATAGATGAAGCATCTTTGATTGGGATTTGGTTCTTGTATTCCATTGACAACCGACTAAGAAGCATAAAACATGTGTAGACGAAATACTTTGGAAACATTGACATGATATTCTATGCGGATCTTTACTAGGCATAGCCCATCCAAGATTATTTGATATTTGAACAACCTACCGTTAACATGGAAACAGTCACCCATGACTTCTGGAGAGACAATATTAAATTCTTTGAGTGTCATACTACAATGCGCCAAACAGATGAAACATTCATTGCAATTCTAAATAGAATGCGCACAAACAGCCAAACACATGATGACTTGACCTATATCAATTTGAGGTGCTTACGGCCTGCACCAATAGACCCAACGTTCCCTTACCTACTCTATAGAAATAAGGATGTTGCAAATCATAACAGCCACATGTTGTCACTCATGCCTGGTGATGATGTCATCATCAATTCCATTGACTTGGAAGAAGACAACCATGGAAATGTGCCATGTCATGAACATTCAGTCACTTTACCTTTGCATCTTGTCCTCAAATTAGAAATTTTGGTTGAAATATATGCCTACAACTATGATTCACAGGATGGCTTGGTGAATGGTGCAGATGGAATACTGAAAGGCTATACCAAGACAGAAAAAGTGGATGTCCTTTGGATTAAGTTCCATGAACCGCATATAGGCAAGCGACAAGCAAGCAAGTTGTCTTATCTATATAATTCAAACACTAGAAGCGATTGGACACCTATTTTGTGAATATCGAAGGCAGTATTGACATCGGCAAAGACAGGTCGACTGAAGATTCAAAAATAGTTTCCGATTAAACTTGCATGTGCACGTACAGTCCACAGATCACAATGACTAACACTTGATAATGTTTCATTTCAGCCTGATGGAATTCAGATACATGGACTTGTATACACAACATTGTCCTGTGTCAGAAGCATATAATCCTTGTATTTACTAAGTCCTCTCACAAAAGATAACTTCAAAGTGAAACATAAAATTGATATTGAAATGGAACGACTGAGGACCACCACAAAATGGCAACTACATTATGATTACCAATCCATACAAACAAATTCATCTGTATCAATTCTCTTTCTTAACACACGCAAACACATATTTCATTAAATTTGGAAATATTCAGTGGATCTAGAATTTTAGAACTTTATCTAGATTGAGTTTTTTCAAAAAAAGAATTAGAAAATCATTTAATCCATTACTTTGAATGTATATATTCACCATTTTTTTGTTATAAAGGTATCATTATAAACTCTCATGTATCATTATAATGTATTCCCATTATTATTATTTATATTTTTCTATTKAAAGTTAAATGGATCTAGATCACAATAGTGGATCTTGATTTAGCTACATCTTAACTTGTGTGTTAAGTAAAAGAATGGATCTAAATAAAAAACAACAGATCTAGAATTTCGAACTAAATTAGCAAGATTGTTTTTTTTCAAATTGTGGAACTAAAAAACTGCTTGGTTCACTACTTTTTGTATATATTCACCATTGTTTTGATAAATTTATCATGATAAACTATATAAAATCAAATTTACATAAACTTGCAGAAGAAAACCTAATTCTTAGACTTGGATTCCTTCATTATTTCTATTACTATTATTTATAACTTGTATTAAAAGCTAAGTTGTTTATTAGTATTTAATGACATTAATAATATTGTCTCTTACTATTATTAACCAATTTAATTATAATTTAATA
>WSFP011478687.1:0-16546 GCA_009831015.1 Picea engelmannii
GACCAACCCATGGTCATTTAATGGAACAATCATCAAGTCCCAATTTCCAAACCAACTTTCAATTCTCAAATGTGTGGGGGTAAACCACCTAACTTTTAGTTTCATTGTTGAATTGACCACCTTGTACATGGTCGTGTTGTTCTCAGGCTTACAATGGAGCGACTTCATGGTCCGTTTACTCGCCACCTTCACCCCATTCACCGTCGCATCCACAAAACAAATTCCTTCTCCTTCACTTTGTAAACGTTGTACTCAACCTCTATCTTTGAAAACATCTTGTTAGGGACTTATCATCCCTAGCCCTCAATGTAACTAGAATAATATATTTTCCATGTAATAAAGGTCGACATTAGTTTATAAAACCTATTTAATAAATGAGAACAAGTGAGTATAAGAAGACCTAATCAAAGCTTCCGCTTTTAAAAAAATCTTTCAATAGAAAGTTTTTTATAAGATAAAATTAGTATAAATAAGAGTGGGAGACATGAAAAGTTCTGAAAAAGTAATTGTAATAGAGTGTTGCTTGCTACAAGTTACTCCCTCAAATAAACAAGTAACAATTGTTATTTTTTCTTTAAATAGTATTATTATTATTACCACATTATAATGTAATCCATGGACTTAAATGATTATATATATCCTTTGGTTCCGCCTAAAACATTTTTAATTATAGATTGAAGTTAAAATTGATATAGAATTGTAAGCATTGTTTGCTACACAAACCATTGAATTTAATTTGTTGCCCATTTATGATTCTTTGTACGGTCTCTTTGGTTGTGAAACTATGTAAGAGTTTGTCACCTTCGTCCCTATTGAATGAAAAGAAGAAATACATTTTCACCATTAAAAATAATACAATACCGTGAAGTACAATAAATCTTCAGTGTGAATTAAATCTAGTACTTCCTAGCTTAAGCAAACTAATATGATTTGTAACTTAGTTGTAACTTTATCTTTGAATGATATGATATGATCTTGAATGATGTGATCTTATGTTTTATTAGCAAATAGGAAAGAAAGTATAATAAATCTTCAATGCGAATTAAATCTACTACTTCATGGCTTAATCACTAAGCAAACTAATATGATTTCTAACTTAGTTGTAACTTTATTTTTGAATGAATGATATGATGTGATCTTGAATGATGTGATCTTATGATTTATTAGGAAAGAAAATGTAAATAAAAGTTATTCAATTTATTTTTCACTTTCACATTATTGTAATGGAAAGATTATATTTTTGTATTATTTTGTTGTGGTGATAATAAAAGTGCATTGGAATTTTCACATAAATAATTTATGTTTTGTAAAAAAAAATTGTTTTATATATATGAATTTGAAAATTTAAATAAAAGTTATTCAATTTATATTTTGTTTTCATATTATTATAATGAAAAGTCCTACTTCAAGACCAACACATGGTCATCTGATGGAGAAATTATCAAATCTCAATTTCCAAACCAACTTTCAATTCTCAAATGTGTGGAGCGAACCACCTCAATCATCAGTTTCATTGTGGAATTGACCACCTTGTACATGGTCATGTGTTCTTAGGCTTATGATGGAGTGACTTCGTGGTCCGCTCATTCACAAATTTGTGGGTCGTGTTGGTGTCCACGAAAGCAGCCACCTTCACCCCACTCACTGTTGCATCCACAAAGAAAATTGCTTCTCCTTCACTTTGTGAGCATTGTATGCAACCTCTATGTTTGAAAACATCTTGTTAGGGACCTATCCTCCCTAAACCCCCATCTTGTAGGTAGAATAATATATTTTCCATGTAATAAAGGCTAACATTAATTTATAAGGCCTATTTAATAAATGAGAATAAGTCAATGTAAGAAGACCTAATAGAAGCTTCTGCTTCTAGAAAGATTTTCTGCTAGAAGGTTCTTTAGAAGATAGAATTAATATAAATAAGAGTAGGAGGCATGATAAGTTTTGTCCAGAGAATTATTGTAATAGAGCATTGCTCTACTGGAGGTTTCCCACTCAAAGAGGCAGGTGAACATTGTTTCCTATCAATAAAGGTATTACTTTGGTGGTGTGGTTTCATATATTGTGTTGTTCTACTATTATTTTCTGTAGTATTTCTGTTTTTTTGCTATTATGATAGGTCTTGTACCTTACAAGTGATATCAGAGCACTTTCCTTGGCAAAAAGTTGAGGGTTATGTTTTCAAGGTAGAGACGTATTCCAGCATCTTAAAGCTACAAAGATTTGTCGTTCAGCGCATAAATTTGCGTTCGGGGAAGCATACATGTAGGAACTACAAGTGGTACTTAGCGCACATTGTTGGCCACCCTTGTAACCCATGTTGGAAACTATTCGAGTGCCAGTGCATCAGATATCACTTGTATATGGATCGGCCTAGATATCCTGACGCCCTCCGTAGATAGACTAATCAGCCACTTGACTGTTATAGTGCCACCGAGAACAACACTCGGGAAGACACTCTCTAGTACCTAGGTAATCAGGTAGTACAACTAAGGGTACAGTCTAGCCTCCTTAGTTGGTGTTGTAAGATATTGGGTTGAGTACTATTGTTTGACCCTGCACGTATATCAAAGAGCTATAGCATAGGCCAAACCCTTGTCTATAGAAACCCTCAACACCCTCACCCTTCGGACAGAAATAGAACAGAAAAAGAGAAGATCTATTGTCATGCAACCTTGCCTCCTACATTCGGATTGCAAAATTCCTACACATTTCTTCCTATTTATAAGAGTTTGGCCATTTTCCCACTACAATATTATTCAGATCGGAGTATAACTCTATGGGAGTTAAATAAAAATGAGTATAGTGGTCTTGTTGGAACCCTTATTCGGGACATATGCCATTGGATTCCTCTCCTATCCTTGATCCTAGTGGTAACTTTCATTTTCAATTCTTTTTTCAGTGGACCTGACCCACTTTCCTGACTCCCCTATTTTCCACCTCTCCCATTGTATTCCCCTTTTCGCCCTAATCATCGTGGTACCTATCACTTATAAGTCCTTCTTTTGTGTGGTCCCACTGACCCCCTCTCCCTTATAGGCACCCCTCATATCCAAATGGCCACCACTCACAACCAAGACCTGGATGCTTCCATCACTCAGACTAGTGAGTCCCTCAACCAAGTGACTTCTAAGATTGCTTTTGCCAATTCCCGCAATGAAAAATTAGAGACCCACATCTAGCAATAATTTGACGCCATGGATGCCAAATCCATGGGACAATTTTCCACCCTCCAATCTATTGTTAACCAGTTTTTGAATCACCCCCAGGGCCCTTCCTTCTCAAACTAATTGTCCCACTTAGATGGTGTTGATTCCACCCATTCTATGTTTTTTCAATCCAACTCCTTTCATCGTGACCCTCGTCCTCATCAAGTTGAGGTCAACAAATTTGATGGTTGTGACACCATGGGTTGGGTCACTCAAATGGAGCATTATTTCTCTTCTGCATGGCATTACCGATGAGTTGGAAAAACTTTGTTATGTTGTTCTCTATCTGGATCATGAACGCTGGAAATGGTGGCAATGGCTTAAAAATGTACGCCAGGGGTATATTGCATGGACCCAATTTGTTGTAGAGCTCTATGAACGCTTTGACATTGACACCCACTATTTAGAACGTTTGACCAAGTTGAAACAGTCAGGCACAGTGGAAGACTTTATAACTTCCTTTGAGCATTTGGCCTTCAGAACGGAGGGCATGATAGATGTGTTATTTTGGGAATGCTTTTTTAGTAGCCTAAAGGATGAGATACAAACCTAGGTCCTCATGGATTTCCTTCAGACTTGGTTGGAAGCTAATAAATGTGCCAAAGAATCCCAACAAGTTGTTTTTTTCCAAATTATATAAAATCAAAAAAAAAAAACCCTCTTTTGTTCCTCTCCCTAGCCCAACAAATTATGTTACTCCCCTCAAGGTCCAGAAATTAACTTTAAACGAAATGGTTGAGCACCAACTCAAGGGAATTTGCTATAATTGCATTGAAAACTATTTTCCCAGGCACAAATCTAAGGAGAAAAAACTGTTTATGGCCATTTCAGAGGATGTTGTTGAAGAAGAAGTTGAAGTTCCCCCTATTGAAGAGTTACCCCCTACAAATGCTACTACGGAGCTTGTTGACCCACTCAATGTTGACCCCCTAATTTCACTACATGCCCTCACTGGTTTCTTTGCTCCACAAACACTCAAGCTCATTGGTTATATTAAGCATAGGAAAGTCATCATCCTTGTTGACAACAAAAGCACCCATAATTTTATTCACCACCGCACTTCCTAGGAAACCAATTTCTATATACGTGTCGTCAACAATTTTCAAATCATGATATCCAATGGTGGGTCCATGAAATGTGGTGGGCACTATGAAAATGTATGTCTTCAAATTGGACAGTACCACCTAAAATCTCATATGTTTTCCATAGACAACGGTGGTTGTGACATTGTGCTAGGTGTTGAATGGTTACACACTTTGGGCCCCATTCTCATGAATTTTAAGGCATTAACAATTCAATTCCACCAAAAGGGACAGCAATTTCAATTCCAAGGACTCACGGGAGGTTCTCTTGAGATCATCAGTTCCCATCGAATGGAAAAGCTTCACAAGAAAGATAATTCATGTATTATTTCCCAACTCGATTCCATTCAAGCAGTTGAGACACCCTCTATGCATCCTGGCCTCCAATCTATCATCTCCAAACACCAAGATATTTTTTCCACTCCTCAAGGAATTCCCCCTTCCCATGGTTTTCATGATCATTCCATTCACCTTGTTTCCAGTAGTCTTCCTCCCAATGTTCTCCCTTATCATCATCCCTTTGCCCAAAAGAATGAAATGGAGAAAATCATGCAAGAGTTGCTCCAAGAAGGTGTTATCCTCCCTAGTACCAACCCTTATTCTTATCATGTGGTCATAGTACTCAAGAAAGAAGGTACTTGGCGCATGTGTCCTGAGTTTTTTTCCCTCAATAAACTCACCATCAAAGACAAGTTTTCATTCATGTTATTCATGATCTCTTGGATGAATTAAGTGGTGCTCAGTACTTTACTAAACTTGATCTTTATTCTGGCTACCACGAGATACATATGAAAGAAGCAGACATTCCCAAGACTTCCTTTAGAACTCATGAGGGTCACTATGCATTCTTGGTCATGCCCTTTGGCCTATGTAATTCCCCCTTCCAAAGTATCATGAATCATGTCTTCCGTCCTTTTCTCCATCATTTTGTCTTAGATTTCTTTGATGATATTCTCATCTATAGTAAAACTTGGACATTCCATCTCGCCCATGTGGATCAAGTTCCCCATCTACTCTCTAAGCACCAAATTTTCTTCAAATAATCTAAATGTGATTTTGGACCCTTAGAAGTGGAGTACCTCGGTCATATTGTGGGCAAGGATGATGTACAGGTGGATCCTAAGAAAATTGAAGCTATGCAAGATTGGCCTAACCCTAAAACTCTTAAGATCTTGTGCAGCCTTCTGGGTTTAACAGGTAATTATCGCAAGTTTGTTAAGAATTATGGCCAAATTGCAACACCTCTCACTTCTCTCCTTAAAAAAATGCCTTCACTTGGACTTCAGTAGCTGACCAATCCTTCCAGGACTTGAAAGGCGTTATGTGCACGACTCCAATCATAGTTGTTCCCGACTTCACTAATATTTTTGTCTTGGAATGTGATGCTTCCAGAAAAGGAATTGGGGCAGTCCTGATGCAAGATTATCGCCCTTTGGCCTTCACCGGCAAACAAATTTTAGACATACATTTGGGCCAATCCATCTATGAAAAGGAAATGTTGTATATTTTGCATGTCGTTTATATTTGACATCCTTATCTATTGGGGCAACACTTCCAAATTAAAATTGATCACCAGAGCCTCAAGTATTTTTTGGAACAAGGTATTTCATCATCAGAGAAACAAAAATGGGTCACCAAGCTATTCGACTATGATTATGAGATCATTTAAAAGAATGGAAAATAAAATGTGGTTGTTGATGTTCTTTCCCAAAAATATGAATAAGAAGGGTTGCTCTTTTCCCTCTCCTTCATTGTACCCAATTGGCTCCAAAATGCTCGCCAGGAATGGTTGCAAGATCACAAAATATTTTTCCTGATCCAACAATTGCAAGCAAATTCTCCAGCTTCTCCAAGGTATTCTTGGCACAATAATGAACTGTGCTACAAAGGTCATCTCTATCTAAGAAAATAGTCACAACTTAAATCTAGGATTCTTTATGAGCTTTATGCTTCACCTACCACTGGGTATTCAGGGTTTACCATAACCTATGAAAGGGTCAAACGTTCTTTTTTCTGGGATGGTATGAAACATGACATTCTCATCATTGTGGTTGAATGTGATGTTTGTCAATGCAACAAAGGAGAAACAATCAAAGCCCCTAACACACTCCAACCCATTCCAATTCCCCCTTTTATTTCGCGGGTTATCTCTATGGATTTCATTGTGGGCCTCCCTAAATATGGCAACAAGATAGTGATTATGGTGGTGGTTTATATTCTTTCCAAATATGCTCATTTTTGTGCTCTACAACATCCCTTCACCACATCCAAAGTGGCCCAAGTTTTCATCGATAATATCT
The DNA here is from genome assembly GCA_009831015.1 of Picea engelmannii. Lineage (NCBI taxonomy): Eukaryota > Viridiplantae > Streptophyta > Pinopsida > Pinales > Pinaceae > Picea > Picea engelmannii. The sequence continues at coordinate 6,589 of WSFP011478687.1, forward strand.
TCAAACTTCATGGCATGCCACATTCTATTGTCTCTGACAGGGATCCCATGTTCATCAACAATTTTTGGAAAGAGTTGTTCACACTACAGGGCACCCAATTACATCTCAACAGTGCCTATCATTCCCAGACTTATGGCCAAACTGAAATTGTCAATAAGTTTTTGGAAACATATTTAAGGTGTTTTGCATTTGACCGCCAGCATCAGTGGGCTCAATGGTTACCACTAGTTGAATGGTTGTAAAACACATCTTACCAGACAACCACTCGCATGACTCTTTTTGAAGTAGTATATAGAAAAAAACCACCATTAGTTCTGTCATACATGCCAGGTGTCTCAAAGGTCTAGGAGGTTGACAAAAATATTATAGTATGCAAGGCCATTCTCCATACCCTCAAAGACAATTTGGTGATGGCTCAAAATTTCATGAAGCAGCAAGTCGATCAAAGTCATTATGAATGTCAATTTGTTGAAGGGGACCAGTTGTTTCTGTGTCTACAACCTTATAAGAAGACTTCACTCAATGCTGACCATTTTCATAATCTTTCTCCTGAATTTTATGGTCCTTATGCCACTCTCAAGCATGTGGGACCTGTCGCCTACTAGTTAGCTCTACCCAGTGATTATAAGCTCCATCGTGTTTTTCATGTCTCATGCTTAAAGAAGATGATTGGAACTAAGTGCCAAACTCAAACCCATCTCCTTGAGTTGGCTGAAGAGGGTTCCATTTGGTTATAGCCCCAAGTAGTCTCGTACCAACGTGAACGTCATCTCTGTTGGTGCACCATTCAGGAATTTTAGTGTAATGGAAAGATACAACTCCAGAAGATGCCCCCTGGGAGCCGGCTACCATTCTATGACAATTTCCTCATTTCAAGCCTTGAGGACAAAGTTTTTTTTCAAGGGGGAGGGCATGTTAGGGACCTATCGTCCCTAACCCCCCATGTAGGTAGAATAATATATTTTGAATTTTCCATGTAATAAAGACCGACATTAGTGTATAAGGACTATTTCATAAATGAGAACAAGTCAATGTAAGAAGTCCTAATAGAAGCTTTTGCTTCTAGAAAGATGTTCCACTAGAAGGGTGTTTAGAAGATAGAATTAGTATAAAAAAGAGTATGAGGAATGAGAAGTTTTTTCTGGAGAATTATTGTAATAGAGCGTTGCTCTGCTGGAGTTTTTCCCCTTGAAGAGGAAAGTGAACATTGTTTCCTATCAATAAAGATATTATTTTGGTGTTGCAGTTTCATATACTGTGGTGTTCTGCTATTATTTTCTGCAGTATTTATGTTTTTCTTCTATTATAATAGATCTGGTACCTTACACATCTAGACATGCCGCTGAAACATCCACTGCTTCCAACATCTCCTTTGAAGGTGTGGGTGTTTGGAATACTTCCATTGTGGTGGCAATCTTCAATTTTTCCTCTTGCACTTGGTATTCTTCCAACCTTTCCAACTTAGTGGTCCTCATCATATAATCTGTTGTGAAGTGGTTTTTGTTGCAAAGAAAACACAAAACAATTCTTCCACTGCAATCAAGCAACTTCTTCCTTATTGTGACATCACCTTTCACTTGGGCATTCTACTTGCTAAGCGACCCCAACCTTGGAATATTCCTAGACTCGGTTCCATAAAAAAATGGCCTCATTTCATCATCGCATAATTTTTCTTGTTCCTCGATCTCCCACATCTTCAATCCTTCTTGTAACTACACCAAGTTTTGATTCGCAATGTCTATTCTATTCTACCATGTCTCTTCATCATAGTATTTCCATCATGCAATCTCAAGCATCCTCTTCAAGCCTTCCCATCACTATGTTAAACTTTGCTTCAAAATGTCCATCTCGTCCTGTCATTTATGCATGACTTCCATCTCTTCGGTCGAGTAGAGCCTTGGATTGAATTACACAAATCTACTTTTGTGTGTCCAACTTTCCCCAAATCAATTCTTCACTTCTTGTTTGAACAACCAACGCCTTGGTTACCTGTTGCACCAAGACAAATGCGTGCTACTGCCCCAAATCTTCCTTCACAAGTCTTTGGATGCACCAAATCACCCAACTACTTCCCAACTCTTCGCATGACCTAATATCATGTTTGGATTCATTATTCCTGTTTGGTTGAGTGCCCAATATCTCAATAAGTCGAACCAACAACCCCCAAGTTTTCCCAAACCTCTGCTTACTCTGCCCAAGTGACCAATGATTCATTCCAAGGTTTGTGCCTTGTTGCTAACTCTTCACATGCTTGGCGGAGTGTTTGTGGCTCATGAACAACTTTCTGGTGTAGCTCTAAGTCTGTGATTTCCCAAGTGCTCCAACTTGTTGCATGGCCTTCTACCCTGTCTCAAATCTGCAGAAGAGAGTGCACTCCTCAAAACTGCCAAATTTCCCCAACTGAAACTAACTATTTGCAAGTATATGCTCTAACACCATCTATCGCTAAGATAGTGGTGAAGATATCACCAAATGTTCACCAAACCTTCTTCTAAGTCTGCGATGAACATGCTCTGATACCATCTCTCACATGCCCAAATTTTTCTCGAGGATCCGACTCGACTTCACGCGCCCAAGTTGCTCAACACTTAGAGTCGTTCGACACCACGACGTTTGGTTCCTGCAGCTTTGACCAAAACAAACTTACTTCGCCCAAGCGACGCCACTTCCCTCAAGGTTTTCCCATATCTATGCATTGAGCTACTTGGCAAGTCAAACCTCAACACTTAACTTTACCAGTAAGACACTCACCCAACCATGTACTTCACTACATACATTTGCATGCTTTACACTTAAAAAATTACACAATTCTTATACTTAGCCAAGAATGCAACCAAGAACATGCAACCATTTAGACACAAAAAACACAAGTATGATTGGGTGGCATAAGAAGTGTATAACACCCGTATAAGTCTTTATATACAATTGTTGTTACAATGCTTACAAGGAGAAGAGCCCTCTGCTCAATACACAAGAAATACAAGAATTTCGCTAAGTCACACTTGAACTGGCTACTAACCCACATGCGTGCCCCCCTATCGCAACATGAGTTTGACTATCAGTCTTGTGTGCCATGCCGAAGACACCCAATGAGACACAAAGCCCACCCTTCGCACTTCTCCTTCATCTTCGTCACATAAGTGTGAGTTGTGCCTTCTCCAACTCAATTCGGTTTGCCCTCGTCTCCTTTGTCAACTAAGTAATCCCTTGGCTCCCTCCACCTCCATCCATATCTACACCTCACGACGCCCACAATTGCCGCGACCAATAGGTGGACTGTCGCATCTCTGGTGGTGTGGGTTGAGCCGACTCACATGTCACCATATCTGCACACATAGACAACTCGTCATGACTCCATGTGGGTCCTGTTGACTCATCTTGGCGAATTTGTGCCCGAGACGCAAGTCGACGCCCCATGAAGTGTCTATTCGCCCAATTCCTTGGTCCGCTCCATAACTTGGCTCGCCCCGTCACGTCAGCTTTCCCAACACATGTCTCGCTCCAACTCTCCTCGATTCGTCATGGCACTCCACCTTGTTCCCACTAGCATCGGCAAGTATGGGCATGGGTCCACTTGGTTGAGCTGACTCCCAAGCCTCCCCACTCCATATCTATAAAGATGGGGGTGCTTATCTTTGCCTAGCAACCCCAACTTCCGCAGTCCGCTCGATTCCAAGGCGATTTACGGGTTGGGTGTGCGCCCCTCTTTAGCTTGGGGCATAATGAGAGTTAATGAATTAGCATAATGGGAAATATAGTTAATGAATTAACCTTATGACTAGTTTTTAAAGATATTGAAATAGATGTGTAAAGTTCAAATTTCATAAGGATTTAAGTTTAAAAAATAGAAAATTATACTATAATTAAAATTCATTAAAAATAAAATAATTATCATTCTTTTAATTATTTAAATAAATGTTAATAGATATAAACTAATTTACAATATTAAAATAGATATTACATTATGCTTAAAGTTCATTAAAAATAAAATAATTATCATTCTTTTAATTATTTAAATAAATTCTAGAATTTAATAGATATTATATTGGAGGCGATCCCTTATTCACAAATTGACTGCAACCTAAAGATCAGGTTCCCCATTAATCAAGTTTCCAACCATTTATTTCTTCAAATCATAATGAGTTTCATGTTTTGGGGTTGTCCCCCCAACGTACTTGATTTGAGAATTTTATCTGTATAACTAATTTTAAAATCTATTTCTATAATGTAACCACCATTTCATACGGGTCGATTCCATTTCATTTCACTATACAAGGAGAGGAACTTCTCTCCTTGGCCCTACCGCACAGCTACTCTCTTCCATGAAACTCGTAGGTAACGTCACGCACTCTGGGAGAATCATACTGTGAATTGCATCTCATTATTACGTACCTGAAGGAGGGTAGGTGCAGGTGATGCAACAGCAGCATTACGGAGCACCTACAGTGATCAGGAGAAAGGAAATTTCACGTGGCGGTTTTTCTTAAGTCGGATGACGAGGTGCTTTTCTAGTAAAAAAATAAATGATTGTCAAGTTTTTTCCGCAGATTCATTATGGATTACTTTTTTCTACAGACTCATCATCCTGAACGTACCTAGTTTGCAAGTCATTAGTCCAGACTCCAAAGTTTAAAAGGACGCACCTGTAATTTCTGGGTTCAGCAGAGAATAGTGTCGATTGTTAAGAACCGATATTATTTTACAAAGGCGTACGGATGGAATATTAATGTTCATTCATTCAGAGTACAGATTGATTTTACGTTTGAACATGTTCGAACAAAATTTAGTGTCCTTCCATGGACAATGATTTCTAAATATTAGTTTCCCTGCAATGTCTGCTTACAGTCTTAAATACTTACTACTAAATGATTGTGACATCATGAGTCCAGCATTGTCATGATTGACATCATGAGTGCAGCACTGTCCTGACTTCCAATCAATTGTGCCTGTCAAATCATTAATCAATAAGAGCATCTCCTACGCTCTGCTCCATATTTCGGAACATGCACCTGGACGCATCCCTTCCAATTTCCAAGGTCAATCATTACCAGCCTGACTGTGGATGCGAGTCGGGCGAGTTTACTGTTGTAGATTCTAGCACCACCCATTTCATTGTGGACAAGCAGTGTGACAGAAACCCGAAACTGAAAGCTTTAAGCCACTACCGTTGAAATTTCTGTAGGCTGACAGTGGAGGCCACTTGACGATGCATTCTATTGTGACTGAAACCTGATTCTAGCACTATGCATTCTATTGTGACGGAAACCTACCGATGAAATTTCTGTGTTTGGATGCCACCTGACGATTCTAGAATCTAACATTATGCATTCCATTGTGACGGAAACCTACCGATGAAATTTCTGTGTATGGATGCCACTTGACGATTCTAGAATCTAACATTATGCATTCCATTGTGACGGAAACCTACCGATGAAATTTCTGTGTATGGATGCCACTTAACGATTCTAGATTCTAACATTATGCATTCCATTGTGGACAATGACGTTGTGACGGAAACTCGAAATCGAAAGCTTTTTGCCACTACCGATGAAATTTCTGCATCAAATATACAGATCATCAATATGTGATAAGCATACGAGAAATTAAAATTGAGAGGCCGTAATAAGAAGGAATTAGACCACACGCTGCTTGCAAACTAAATCTAGGAGTTTCGTCGGAGATACCCACTTCTTATGTGTGTCACACTAGAGGATTCAAAATTATACGCCGCCTTCCATGTATAGAGAAGCAACGAGTTTTCAGAACTTTTCAGTAGAACAGGTATTGAAAATCTTGTTCATCATTTATACATATAATTTCTCTGATGCCATTTTAGTTCAAGTCACTCACGGAGGTAGCAGTTGTGCTTGTGTTAGACAATTAACCATATAATTTAAACCATGAAATCAGCTTTTATTTTTGTTCCGTATAACTATACTCAGCTTCACACGTATGTTGAAATGTTTTCTAAGTATTGTTTTGGTAAGTATTGTTTTGGTCTGGGTCTGGCAGCTTCATACTCGTGTCTAATTGTTTTCTGAATTTTATTTGGTTCTTGGAATGGCATGATTAATATATGGTTAATTCAATTTATTATACTTTTATGCTAATCTCAGAGTTATGTACGGGAAAGAGAGCATTCACTATTTCTGTCTTAAATTAGAACCGTCATAAACATCATATTGTACAACAATACATGTTAATACAATCATTGAGAGTTGTAGAATTTTTTCGTTATACATTTACTCAGTATTACTCACTCATTAGGATACCACTTTTCCTACATATTTTCTCTTTCTACCTAAACATAATTATTTTAAGATATTTTTAAGATATATAAATGTTTCTGTTTCTTATTTATTTTATTTTTTCAAAGTTTGATAAGTAATTATTGTTGAAATTACAATTTTGGATTAATGAAATAGTTGTTGTAACTTAGAAATGGATTCAACTTCCTCAAATACCGTTACAATTAAATTGCGCAATTTTAGCATAGATACCATTGATTTTATCAATCCAAAACAATTCTTTCTTGGTTTCCTCTCTCATCATCATTATTATTATTATGAAAATCTAAAAAAGGCCAATTCCTCATGAGGTTTTTTGTGCCCTTCATTTCCTCAAGATAATTTTGTGGCTATCTACCATTTCTCTCACAATTGTTGTAAAGTTATCTAATATAACTTCTATGTGTTTGCTCCTTGAATCCAATGTCCTCACATAGAATTACTTCCTTGAAAGCCTAGGTAGAAGCGATGTATTCCTCCTTTGTATTAGATAAGGAAACAACGTGTTTTTTTCTTGTTCATATAATTGCTCCTTGAAACAAGGTCAAGATATGGGTACTAGTATATTTGCTATCGTTTATATCCTTTTCCCAATAACCATGAAAATATGAAACATTTATTTCAACACCCTTCTTTCATTGGTACCGTATCCCAATATCCATGTAGCAATGTAGAATTCTTTTATAACAATATAATGCTTCCTTTTTCCATAAACCTACTTACCACTCCTAGTGTTTATACATTGTTTAATCTGGTATATATCATAACGATCACGTCCCCATAGAACTCCTGTTCAAATCTTGTGATCATTCACCTCCTCAAGGCGTGCATCACCATGACAGTTCTTATTTGGTTTCTTGGCAACATCAATAATACTTCATCCGGACTACGCCTCTTCACCTGGAGAATATCCATACTCCATTCTAGGCTACATGGGAGTCACACTCCAACTCTGTGCAACTCACTTGTATACTTGGACAATCTTGTTAACAACTTAACACATAGTCATTTAAGCATGCATCCAAGAACATGAGAAACCAAGATAACAGTTGAGAAACAAACAAGAGACATACACAAAAATAGTGTAGGCAACACAAACCGTGCCTAACACTCGACTAAGTCTTGTTATTGTGAAACAATTACAATATGAGCATTATTGGCTCGGTTTACAACTTGGGTAGAGTCACACGACTCACCTCACCTACCAAGGAACAGTTGCGAAACAAACAAGAGACACACAGAAACAGTGTAGGCGACACAAACTGTGCCTAACACCCGACTAATTCTTGTTATTGTGAAACAATTACAATATGAGCACTATCGGATTGATTTACAACTTGGGTAGAGTCACACGACTCGCCTCACCTCACCAACGCATTCATACAAAGATTCGTCAGACTAAGAATCTTTGTCGTAACCTCCTTCCCGACCACCTGCAATGCGTCCCAAACATGATCATAGACTTGCTATCTCTTCTCTACTGCAAACTTCACTCAAAACGTTGGATGTTTCAAATACACCACACAATTTTGATCCATAAGTTTTTTTCCAGCAAAACTTCACCAAGTTAACACAAACTTTGGTTTTTCCTCACACGTGCCTCTCTCAGACCTACATTTCAAACTTCCACCAAAATCTCCTAATGCGTCCCACCCTTGACTACTTGTATTACATCTTCATAACTCTATCTCGGTTCTACCTTGCCTAAGAACTTTCCTTCTTGTTCTTGCTCCACAAAAACTTATTTCCTTCCTTGGTCGTGTGCCCTTGTTCTCTTATATGAACTCCAAAGGTCACCAACGTAAAATGTCATGTCCTTTGGGTGTGTTGCACCCCTTCATGAACCATCACACTCCAATGACTTGTCGCACCCCTTCACAAACCTGGTAAACCCAAACGATCCCTTGCACCCATTAACCATTGTGTCTCTTGGACCAACGCTCCCCTCTCTTGGGAATGCGTCCCTTTCCTTGTGTGTTTCCTTGTTCCAATCGATGAAAACTCTTTGTGGGTGTGTCAATGAGGTCATCCAACCTCTCCAACACACCTATGCTACCATGGGTAGGTGAGTCCACTACATGGGCATGCTCCCAAGTCAACCATTCCTTGCCCAAACACAACCCAAGTCCCCATCAATCTTCCTAAGGAAAGTAAGGTGTATTCTCCCATGGTGTCGCACATCACCATCGTACCCCCAGGGTTCTCTTTCCCACACCCACATGGCTTCATTCATCCAACTAATCACATGCCCCTTGTGTTCTCTTGCCCAACTCATCCTCAAGTCTGTCCAAGGAGTGTGCACGATCAATGGGTGTCATGGGAGACCTTACATCCTCCCCCACTCCAAGTTGTTTTCGTCCTCGACAACATTCTTTGATCTCCATGGTGTCGCTTCCCCATCTCTGGATCTTGTCACAACTCAACGACCATTGTCTCCTCAGCTGTTGTCATCAACACAAACTCTCTTTAGGAAGTTACATGAGTCTATGAAGTATTGCACCCCACTGACTTATTGTTGCTTCCATACTTCATTTTGTTTGCTCATGCGTCGATGCGGTCGGTCCCCTTGTGACTTTGGTTGATTAGGTATCTATTCCAATCGTTGTGCCTCTGTCTTAAGAACTCACATCTTCATGCTTAAACACCCTTTTCTCTCCTCAAACTTGTCACATATGCAATTCCTCATTTCTTCCAATATGTCAAGTCACCCAATTATGTTCCCAACAGACTTCACCAAGGCACCTCCTTAAGGCACCTCATAGGACTCACTGCCTCTCACCGAGATAGTGAGCCAACGTGTTGTAGTCTAGTTTGAAGGTGAAAGGAGATGGCTAGTTGGGCCATCTCCCTCATCTCCAATATGTCCCATTTCGTTCGGCAAAGAGTCAATGTACTTTTGCATTATGTACATAAGCAACGGTACACTTGAATCGATTCTTCGTTCGCACTCCTACATGATTTGTTCAAACTGAAGGTCATATGGCCATTCACCATGCCCAAGTTCACTAGAGGAGGAATCAGTCTCTTCATTGGTTCTCTTCCACAAAGGTTGTTGTGTCTCCCTCACATCCTCTTGGTCCATGGATTGTCTCTGATCCTGTTCAATGAACTACTTTGACATCCTCATCTCTATGAATTCCTTTGATCTTTGTCATGATTCATCCACCATCAAAGAGAAATCATCCAATCCATCCACTTACTTAGCCAGATCTATGACTATCTCTTCAACATTGGCAAGCCTCCATTCCACCGACACAAGATTTGTTTCCTTCTCTATGTTAGACTATCCAACCATCACCCCACATTGTCCAAGTTCACCCCCACAAGGTTGTCTTCTATGGTTGTCTGCAATAAATATCCATAGGGAGGAAATCCATCCACCCCCTTCCTTCCTCCTTATGGTAGGAATTAAAAATGGAGTATGTCCCAAGAAAATGGTTGTAATATACCTTGTTTTATATTACATTTAATATGGTATTTTATCTTTAATGTTATTTGTATTAATTATACCATCAATATTAAGTCACGTCCATTGACTAGAGACGTGACTATATTCATTCCTGTGTATTTATACATGTTATTGTAAACCTATTTGGACATTGAATAATAAATAAATGAATATTGAATATTTAAATTCTTAAATATCTCATGTTTCCTTCCAATTGGTATTA
>WSFP011478692.1:0-16546 GCA_009831015.1 Picea engelmannii
TTTTTTTTTAAATCAAATTTCTTAGTCATGGAGAGTCTGTTTTACATGCTTGAATAGTCAATCGACATCTAGAAATCCTAATCTTTCCAATGGTGCTTTCAAATCTGCATTTGGAGCTCGGGAATCTAGTAAAATGTTCCCTACAATATTAGGCATCATTCTTTAAAAAATGCTAGTGCATTTTTTATCGCTAACAAATATCACATTTTGTATATAATTTATCGTTTTCATTTTCAGAGAGTTATCATGTAAGGACGGATGGTTTAACCCAGATATGGAAATTGGATCCTCCATGGTCCAAAGTCTAGGTAAAACCCTTTTCAATCTATACAATATTTGTCGATTTTCTTTGGGTACTGGGTAAGTTTAAGCCATAATCAGAATACCCATCTATAGGATGGATTTAAAAAGTTGCAATATATTAGAATAGATCGGTTTTAAACTCAAATTTTTTAAGTGTATAAATGGATAGAAAATAGAGGTGTCCTCTTACAACACACATTACATGTTCACTCTTGAATTCTATTATGGACTGTGGACCACCTCGTATATATCCATGCAGTAACACTTAAAATATCTAAGAAGATGTAATATACTCATAGTATTAATTAATAACCCCAAATGGGGTGACATCTGTCCAGCAATGGTAACTTGGCACTCACGCGGACAAGGGAATTAACACCTCTAGATGCCAGAATCATATCCTACCTACTCAACATGCCTAGCATTCAATTCATTGTGGTGTTAGTGCATTGGTGTGGTAAAGTAAATTTAATTGATCTCATTGTGAACCAGCTATGGATCACTGGAGCAGGTACGATGCAACCAGTTGGCATCACCTCCATGCAACTAGTTCCTCAAACATCTTGAAAATAAATCGTTCCCTAGTATGGTAGACAAAAATGTTGACGCTTGAATCCGTCAGGATCGAAACAAAAACCTAATGAGGACATTAGTGCTCCTTCTTTTTTATAGAGGTGGTTCTTCTCTTTGGGTAAAATATATATCTTTGAATATCTTGGAGTAGGGAGAGTGCTAGGAAGAAACCCAAAATATTTAGTGCTTGGATTTATATGAAAATGGTTCTTCAATAACCCAATATGATCTTTATGTGCAACAAAAGTATTTTAATAAAAAAAGATTGAAGGAGGGCTTCAACATCAGAATTAAATTGTGATCATCATCACACACAATCTTCTTAATAATCTATAAATACATCCATGTATTCTTCATAGAAGAAAATGATTTGATCATGTCAAAGAATTTTAACAAAGTATTGCAATTAATATCAAAAGAAAATTGTATAGGTCAACCTCAAATACCTCATACTTAAAAATCAAAGTTACAAGATACAGTCAAGATCAACCCCGAAACAATTCTTTGTGGAGTTTTATTCATGAAATATGTTCTTCATTAAAAAATATTTGACAACCATGTATGCGGCTGAAAATACGCCATGATCATGTAGGAAAATATCTTAGAAGAATATAAGAACACGCCATGATATTATGCATGTATATTAGTTAGTAGAAGATGTCAAACATTATGCAGAGATCGAAAGAGCAAGCTTGGGAGGAGGAGCGAATAGGAGGAGCGAAAAGTATGAAGATCAAAGCTCATAAGGAAAAGCGCATTTCACAGTATATCAGAAGAAGCAAAAAATATGAATAAATTCGTGATTATTGTTGATTATGATAGGATCAAGAATCCAATGATAAACACTCATGAGGTTTAGTGAATGAATATCAAAGCTCAAAAGGAAGAAGCACATTGCAGAAGTATCGTCGGGATCGATGGAAAGATTGAGAAGTCGACCATTGTACAGGAAAAGGTGATAAGTCTCAGCATTCGTCCGATCAAGGAAATTAACAGTGGTGATTGTCTCATATAACAGACAATGGTCATATGAGTGACCATGGGATTGAGGATCGTTGGAGGATTGTGACCGTCGATCTGCAAGCTAGATCAATGGCAGGGATGAATTGCGGGGAGCGAAAGAATTAAACTATTTGCTAGTTACAATCCTGAAATCTGTCTGGATTGTCAGATATCATAGCTTCAAATATCTACGACTGTGGTTGATCCAACAAACAATGAGTTTAATTTATATTAAATAATGACTGTCGGATGCACAATCGTCAAATCTACGGTAGGGATGAATTGCGAAGATTGAAAGGAGAATTAAACATTGCGCTAGTTCCAATCTTGCAATTAGTCAGTACCATCCAATCTTATAGCTTCGAATATCAACAATTGTGGTTGACTCACCAACAACACACAACTTCCAATTACGGAGTTTGGGTGATGAGTTAAATCACTCGCAAGTTGTGGTTCCACAATCATCGTCGACCGTTGATCTACTTCGATTGTATTCACATGTAACGTGTAACATTGTCTTTAGTGAGGTTGAAATCATAACCTGTAATTTTAAAATTAATCATGTGTTTCTCTACATCTTCTGAAGCATCCCCAAAGAATGTAGAAAAAATTTCAACAAGAATATTGGTCATTTGAAAGTCTATTTCTGGTAGATTTAAAGGGGTATTATGAAATTGTCTCCTTCTTTGAGCATTTCTCCCTTTTGTCGAGTCTTGCAAATTCATTGTTGGGCTTGATGAATAATATAAAGAATCATTATGATGTGAATGAAACCCTTCATTTTGAATTGTTTCAATGGATATGCCAAAGAGTTCATTCCCCCAAATCTTTGGTGCTTCTCGCTTCTTTTTGAAATCACAAAAAAGGTGAGCCATGCTTAAAATAAGCAACAATTTTCTTGAATCTTCTGTCCAAAAATTTGAGCCATGGATATTTTTGGTTCTTCAAACATATTGAAAATAAATCATTACCCAGTATGGCAGCCAAAAATGTTGATGCTTAAATCCATCATGACCGAAACGGAAACCTCATGAGAACATTAGTCCACCTTCATTTTTAGAGAGGCGGATCTTCTCTTTGGGTAAAATATATATCTTTGAATATCTTGGAGCAAGGAGAGTGCTAGACAGAAAACCTAAAATATTTAGTGCTTGGATTTATATGAAAATGGTTCTTCAATAACCCAATATGATCTTTATGTGCAACAAAATTCTTTTAATCAGAAAATATTGAAGGAGGGCTTCAACATCAGAATTAAATTGTGACCAACATCACACACAATGTTCTTAATAATATATAAATACATCCATATCTTCTTCGTAGGAGAGAATGATTTGATAATCTCAAATAATTTTAACTGAGTACTGCAATTAAGATCAAAATAGAATTTGATAGGTCAACCTCAAATGCCTCATACTTAAAAATCAAAGTTACAAGATAAAGTCAAGATCAACCCCTAAGCAATTCTTTGTGGATTTTTATTCATGAAATATGTTCTTCATTAAAAACTATTTGGCAGCCATGTATGTGCTTGCAAATACTCCATGATCATATAATAAAATATCTTAGAATAATATAAGAAGAACACTCAACAACTCAACCTTGTGCCCAACTATGATATTCAAGCATAAAACTATGATAAGTGGTGTAGAAGAATAGAAAGAATGGAGAAGATGGAGATTTATTTCTTTTGATCAGAAGCTTGATTTTGTATCCATGGTTGTACCTTCTTCTTCCTATAATATTTTTCTCTTCCCCTTTGACAATACTTATTCTTGGACCATTTGAAGAAGCCTCTCTTCTCCTTTTAAGATGATATTTTATAAATACTTGAGTAGTTAGGGTTTCTCCCTTCTAGAAATTCTCGTACAAGTTTCTTCTTGAAACATTCCCTTTAATTAATGCCTCATTAGCTCCTCATTAATGAAATCACATCATTAATATATGTATATTTAAAATGGGTCCCTCTCCTTTTTTAATAAAAAATTTAATTAAACTTTTATTTTAACAATTTAATTAATTTCCCATTAAAATAGGATGACTGTAATTTAATTTTATTGAATTTAAAACTAATTTTTTAACCATTTAAACCACCTCTAATGTTCTCTTCATCATCTAATATTTCCAACAATATAAATTTTGTGCAAATCCATCACCCAGATCTCAATATATGAGCTCGTGAAGTTGAGTTGTCATGCAGGTCCCATTAAAACTGTAGTCGACTGATATTTTAATTTTTTAGAAAAATTTATCAACTTTCAGCACTTAAAACCTATACTAACATATTCTATGTCGAAACACCTTTCCAACGGTATAATTTTTTCTGCAAACGAAGGTCGGGAGCTCAAGATATAGCCTTTGCAAGATCGTGACTCAACGACCGTCGATCAAGTTTGATTGGTAAATGTGGACCCTTGATTTCATTTCGACCTCCTTTGTTGAATTTAAACTTTTCTTCATTATTATTATCCCACATGTACACAAATAAAATATTCTTAGTGGTATATAATGTTAAGTATAACATACACTTGAAAATAAATAAAGAAGAGAGGAGATTATGGAGCTTGGATGATTTGACCCTTGGAAAATTGTTGAATATAATAATAATTTTGCATGCCCAATAAACCATCAATATGCCCAGTCATCAATGATGAGTCACCCAACCAAATTTTTCCACATGTTATCACTCGATAGGCCAATCAATCTATCAATAAGAATCTATCATATGTCATCCAATAAAATCACGCCATGTGTCACTTTTTGTATGTTGCCACGTGTCTCCATTAATTAGTTTCCATGTGGCACCATCCATTTAACTTCCATGTGTCACTTGAAGATTTTCCTCATATAAATTAGGATAGGAAAAACATTATTAAATAATATTGCAGGTTTTCGGGGTTATGTGAATGCGGAGGTAGGTGAGAATTTTAGAAATCATCGTGAACCCACAGTAAGACATAGTAAGAAATAAGTGTGAAAAATTATAAGTGTTAACTAAAGTGGAGAGGAGAGGAGAATCGGACGGATGGACTTGGACCTAATATATGAAAGAATTATCATATCACCAACCCACGAACCCGTGAACTCGTAGTAACTCATATATTTGGCTAAGTGTTGTAGGAGTTACATAGTAAAGAGTAGTAAAAAGAGTTGTGTGCATTATGAAGGTGGTGGAAGTCAAAGTGCATTGTGAGGGTAGCGAAGATAAAACATACTCTTAAGAAATATCACCAACCCTCCAACCCGTGGTAAGCCATAGTAAATATGACTAAGTCTAGAAAGTATATAATGGATCACCTGAAATATGGAAAGAGATATGGAAAATATGAAAAATGAAAAAACAAATATGGGAAATAAAAGGAATTACATGAAATTTGGGAAAAGAAAAAAGGGAAAAGGAAATAAATGGAAAAATGGGATAATGAAAATGGAAAGGAAAATAAAAAAATGGGAAAATAAAGGAAAATGGAAATGGATATGAACGTGGAAAAGAATAAGGAAAAATGTTTAAGTGTGGAAAATGGTAATGGGAATATGAAAGTAATGAGTTAATGGGAAAAATGACTAAGTATAAAATGACAAAATGAGTAGAGGTGAAGGGAAAGGGGAGGAGAGAACATGCCACTTAGAACATTTTTCATATTTCTTCTTGTAATACCTCTATTGGACTTATGGACATAAGTATGTGTATCTTGGTCATGGAGACACATATTTTGGTTCTGTGAAATGCATGGTGAAGAAGATAAAGATGGATATGCAATGAACATATAATAGTTCAAAAATATTCATCCTCCAATATCGTTTTTTTTTAATTAATCCAAGAGCGGAAAAATATAGATGACCATTTTTTTGTCAACAACTGGCTCCAACTACGGAACAGTGACCCCCTATGGGTTACTAAGAACACCAGAATCTCAAGACCAGTTTCCTTCTCCATTGGGATATGGAGTCATATTCAAAATGAACTCTTGTAATTCTTCTTCTTTCATAGAGTTATCTTCAAACTTCAATATAAATACTTCCTTATTATGCAAAACTTAATTGAAGAAACAAAATATGTACATACATGATCTACCTACCCTAACTTACTTGAAAGAAAGGGGAGCCTTATGTATAGGCAGATTTCCATTGGATCCATTCGATCATCCAATTGACCTTTGAAATGGGCTCCAACATTAATAAAAAGATTGGGGTTGCTACCAATAAATTAGGAGAATGAAAATAAGGAGCATGCCCAAAATGTACCACAATGGGACCTAGCAATGTGTGCAGAAGACTTGTTTTCATTGGTGGGCTAACAATACTTTCGAACCAATGTTCAATATAATTTATTCTTGGCTTCCCCAGAGTGTTGCTATCTTCAATCAGATGAGAATTTTCTTTCTTGAAAACATTCTCTTTTTCTTCTTTTTCCACATTCGAGATTCTTGTTTCATTGACGATGTCTTGGAAATGTTCTTCTTCCATGCAATGGCTATCTTTTTTCTTCTCAAAATTGTTTTCTTCCACCAATTATTTTTTATTTTGGTTGAATTATTGTTTCATATTTTGTGGAGAATCTTCAATTTCTTCCTCATATGGAGTATATGAGATGACAATATCCTTTTCTTGATCTTTGGAATTCTTGCCTTCATTCTCAGCAACAAGATTTGATTCAGAAAAGACTTGCAATGTTTCATGATATTCTTCTTTTGAATCATTCATTTCATATTTTTGTGTCCATGTGGGAGAGGGTGGGTGGGAAACAACATTTAAAACATCAGAAAAAGCATATAAATGCACCTTTGGGATGAAATTTTCTACAAATGAATCTTCTAACACATCCCAGCTAGTAATAGAGTTAGGCATTAATGAACTATACCATTCAAGAGCATCTTCTAGTAGAGTTTGTAGGAATAATATACATGTAACATTGTCTTCAATGAGGTTGAAATCATAACATGTACTTTAAAAATTAATCAAGTGTTTCTCTGCATCTTCTGAAGCATCCCCAAAGAATGTAGAAAAAATTTCAACGAGAATATTGAGCATTTGAAAGTCTATTTATTGTAGATTTAAAGGGGTATTATGAAATCTCCTCCTTCTTTGAGTATTTCTCCCTTTTACCGAGTCTTGAAAAACCAATGATGGGCTTGATGAATAATATAAAGAATCATTATGACATGAATGAAACCCTTCATTTTGAATTTTTTCAATGGGGTTTCTAGCGAGTTCATTCCCCCGAATCTTTGGTGCTTCTCATTTATTTTTGAAATCACAAAAAATGTGAGCCATGCTTAAAATAAACAACATTTTTATTGAATCTTCTTCTCAAAACTTTGAGCCATGGAGATTTCTAGTTCCTCAAACATCTTGAAAATAAATCATTCCCTAGTATGGTAGACAAAAATGTTGACGCTTGAATCCATCAGGACCAAAAAAAAAAACCTCAAGAGGACATTAGTCCCCCTTCGTTTTTAGAGAGGTGGTTCTTCTCTTTGGGTAAAAGATATATCTTTGAATATATTGGAGTAGGGAGAGTGCTAAGAAGAAAACCCAAAATATTTAGTGCTTGGATATATATGAAAATGGTTCTTCAATAACCCAATATGATCTTTATGTGCAGAAAAAGTCTTTTAATAAAAAAATATTGAAGGAGGGCTTCAACATCATAATTAAATTGTGATCAACATCACACACAATCTTCTTAATAATATATAAATACATCTATGTATTCTTCATAGAAGAGAATGATTTGATCATGTCAAAGAATTTTAACAGAGTATTGCAATTAAGATCAAAAGATGATTTTATAGGTTAATCTCAAATACCTCATACTTAAAACTCAAATTTACAAGATACAGTCAAGATCAACCCCGAAACAATTATTTGTGGAGTTTTATTCATGAATGATGTTATTCATTACAAAATATTTGACAACCATGTATGTGGCTGAAAATACGCCATGATCATGTAGGAAAATATCTTAGAAGAATATAAGAATAACACTCAACAATTCAACCTTGTGCCCAACTATGAGATTCAAGCATAAAACTATGAGAAGTAGTGTAGAAGAATAGAAATAATGGAGAAGATGGAGATTTCTTTCTTTTGATCAGAATATTGATTGTGTATCCATGGTTGTACCTTCTTTTTTCTCTGATCTTCTACTCTCCCCCTTTGAAGATATTGATTCTTGGACCATTTGAAGAAGCCTCTCTTCTCCTTTTAATATGAAATTTTCTAACTACTTGAGTAGTTAGGGTTTCTCCCTTCTAAAAATTCTCGTACAAGTTTCTTCTTGAAACATTCTCTTTAATTAATTCCTAATTAGGTCATCATTAATGAAATCACATCATTAATACATGTATATTGAAAATTGGTCCCTCTCTTTTTTTAATAAAAGTTTTAATTAAACTTTTATTTTCACAATTTAATTAATTTTCCATTAAAACAAGACAACTGTAACTTAATTTTATGGAAGTTAAAACCAACTTTTTAACCATGTAAACCACCTCTTGTGTTCTCCTAATCTTATCATCTTTCCAATTATATAAATTTTGTGCAAATCCATTGCCTGCATCTCAAGATATGAGCTCGTGAAGTTGAGTTGTCATGCATGCCCCATTAAAACTGCAGCTGACTGATATTTTAATTTTTAAAAAACATTTATCAAATTTCAGCACTAGAAACCTATACCACCATCTTCTACATCGAAATAACTTTCCAAAGGTATATTTTTTGCTGCAAACAGAAGTCGAGAGCTCACAATATAGCCTTTTCAATATTGTGGCTCAACCACCGTTGATCAAGTTTGATTGGTAAATGTAGACCCTTGATTTAATTTCAACCTCCTTTGTTGAATTTCAACTTGTCTTCATTATTCTTATCCCACATGTACAAGAATAAAAAATTCTTAGTGGTATATAATGTTAAGTGTAATATACACTTGATAAGAAATAAAGAAGAGAGGAGATTATGGAGCTTGGGGATTCAACCCTTGGAAAATTGTTGAATATAATAATAATTTTAAATTCTCATTCAACCAGAAATATGCCCAGTTAGCAATGATGAGTCACCCAACCAAATGTTTCCACATGGCATCACTTGGTAGGCCAATCAATCTTCTAATAAGAATCTTCCATATGTTATCCAATAAAATCACGCCATGTGTCACTTTTTGTATTCTGCCATGTGTCTCCATTAATTAGTTTCCTTGTGGCACCATCCATTTAACTGCCATATGTCACTTGGATATGTTCCTCATAGAACTTAGGATAGGAAAAATATTATTAAAATAATATGGCGGGTTTGCGGGTTATGTGAATGCGGAGGTAGGTGAGAATTTTTTAAATCATCACGAACCCGCGATAAGACATAGTAATAAATAAGTGTGAAAAATTATAAGTGTTAACTAAAGTGGAGAGGAGAGGAGAATCGGTAGGATGCACTTGCACCTAATATATGAAATAAATATCATATCACAAACCCACGAACCCGTGAACCTGCGGTAACTCATATATTTGGCTAAGTGTTGGAGGAGTTACATAGTAAATAGTAGTAAAAAGAGTTGTGTGCATTATGAAGGTGGCAGATGTCAAAGTGCATTGTGAGGGTAGCAGAAATAAAACATACTCTTAAGAAATATCACCAACCCACCAACTCGCAGTAAGCCATAGTAAATAAGACTAAGCCTCGAAAGTATATAATGGGTCACGTGAAATATGGAAAATATTAAAAATGAAAAGAACTATATGGGAAATAAAAGGAATTATGTGAAATTTGAGAAAAGAAAAAAGGGAAAAGAAAAGAAATGGAAAAAATGAGATAATGAAAATGGAAAGGAAAATAAAAAGAAATGGGAAAATAAAGGGAAAGGGAAATGGATGTGAACGGGGAAAGGAATAAGGAAAAATGGTTAAGTGTGGAAAATGATAATGGGAATATGAAAGTAATAAGTCACTGAGAAAAATGATGAAGTATAAAATGAGAGAATGAGTAGAGGTGAAGGGAAAGGGGAGGAGAGAACATGTCACTTATAAAAAAATTCATATTTCTTCTTCTAATACCTCCATTGGACATTTGGACAGAGGTATGCGTATCTTGGTCATGGAGACTCATATTTTGGTTCCACAAAATGCATGGCGAAGCTGATATCGATGGAAATGCAATGAACATATAATAGTTCAAAAATATTCAACTTCCAATATCATTTATTTTTATTAATCCAAGAGAGGGAAAATATAGATGACCAAATTTTGGTCAACAACGTTGAGAGGGATCAAATATCTAGATGTCCAAACCTTTAACGTTTTCTCAAGTTTTGAACTCTAAAAGAGGTTTTCACCTCGAGAGATTGGATCCCTCTCATCACTTCATATATATGGGGTTAAGATGGATCTTATTATAAGGAGGTGATGGACCCTAATCTAGAATAAAATAAACATTTCTAAAACAAGAACACATCATCATGAGCTTCATGGTGAAACTGAGCATTGGTCAGTTCCAAAAACATCGTGGGATGAAAGATTATGTCACCTTTGTGACACTAAGAGGTTTGAAGATGAAAAAAACTTCTCTTAGAGTGTCTAGCATATACCTAGATTAGATATCAATTTCAAAATACTTGTCACACTACCAACCTTCTTAACATTTTTATTCAACAAAACTATGGTGATCTTGGAGCACTTTTATTAATTCTTTTCAAGTATAGACATAAATTTCTAAATATTTCCAAGTAATCTCTTACCTTATTAAGGTCTGATAGACCAAATTCGGTCTCAGTGGATGTTAATCACCATCATCATCATCATCATCAATTGAAATGTATTTTTGATATTCTAAGATGGAGTTAATTATCTCTTTAGAGTACTTTGAATTTTTCTTCTTTTGTATTTCTTTCTTCTCATTTATTCCCTATAAATCTTTATGTCACCCTCCCTTCAATATTTAAAAAGTCTCTTATCCTTCATATTAATTATCTTGTGCTTGTACATTATAAAAATAAAAATCATCTATTATATGTGTGTTTGTAGATGATGATGACGGTTAACGTCCACTGAGACCAAAATTGGTCTATCAGACCTTAAGAAAAGTAAGAGATTACTTTGATTTATTTAAAATGTTATTTTGATGCTTGAAAATCATTAAGATAAGTGTTCCAAGATCACTAATTTTTGATAACTTAGAAGGTTAGGAAGGTCGGTATTGTGACAAATATTTTGAAATTGGGATCTAATATGGGTCTACGCAGGGCACTCTAGGAGAAAGTGATTTTCATCTTCAACCTTCTTGGTGTCTCAAAGGTGACATATTCTTTCTGTCCATGGTGTTTTGGGGATTTCTAAACACCTGATTTCACTATGCAGCGCATGAGAATTAGTTCTTATTTTAGCAATATTGATTCTCTTCTTTACGCTAGTCAAAATAGAGATATACTTTTGATCTTCAAGGTTAGGGTTAACCACTTCCTTGTAATATATTAATTTTATTTTATCCTCTAATTATTTAGCACACCATATATTCTCCTTAAATTTAGCTTGCACAATGTTTTTAATATCATCGGTATTCTACAGAATAAATTCTTCTTTCCCCAATGATTTAGCCAAGACTTGGCATCATTATGCCATCCCTGCTTGAGTTGTTGGTGATTTTTTCTAGAGTCTGAAGAAATTTTGGGAAGCCTCTTGTCATCCATGTTGTTTAGATTGTTCTTGTACATTAATTACCTAATCATAGTTTTTCTCTCAATGGGGGAAAGACTCGCTTTGATGAGGAGGATAGGATAGGGTCTATTTCCCTTAATCTTAAGATTATAATTTATAAAATTATTTTGGATTTTCTCTATCTTTCTCTGGGATTCTTGAGAGATACTGCATCCCCAAACTTCACATCCATATAAGATAACAAGAGTGACAAGAGTCTCAAAGAGGATTTTTTTCTTATCCCATAACCAAAGGTCTACTACTTTACAATTATTTACGAGCACATAATAAGATTTCAACCCTCCATTTATCCTTTTGTCAATGCTATAGTTCCTATTGAACTTGTGATGAATATCAATTCCAAGATACGTGTACGAAGGAACTTGCTCCAAGATATTGTTATCATATACAAAATTATAGTTGGTGATCTTGTTGGATTTAATGATCACAACCTTCATTTTGTCAATTATATATATATATATGCCCTTTTTACACTCTAAAATGAGGGAAATGTGTAACTTGTTCTATGTTAAACATGGAATTGACAAATGACACATTTTAAAAATGATAAATTGTTAAGCATATAAAAATTACAAATGCAATGAAATGTGCAGAAAAAAACTATAAATGCAATGTGTTAGTAAATTTTAAATTGTACTCATGAAAATCATATTTATAATAATATGGTTGCATGAATGTGGAGCATAATGATAAATCAATCAATCTTACTAATAATATCACTTCAAATTATACAATTCGAAAACTAATAATATCACTTCAAATTTTTGCAATATAAAAATATTTATATCTCAAAAAATTTAATCTATCTTAATATATAATAAAATTAAATTTAGCTCGAGTGGTTGAGTATTATGGCTATTACGAATGAGGTTTTCGAGTCAAATCCTTGGTTGCTATTATTTTTCTTGATGAGATTGTTGAACCTCACTTGATGTCCCTAGTAGGTTAGACACATAATCAAACCGTAATTTCTTCAATAAAAAAATAATAAAATTATAATAATTTAATATAACTTAATTTGTTAAAAAATTTACAATACTCTAAACATAATCTACGTCAACTTATATCAGAACCATATTAAGCTTTTTCTAAATGTAGATAATACCAAATGTCAAAAAGTCATCACACATGATTTCATAACATGTCACATGTATTAAGCTTTTAACAAAACAAAATATCTTAATATCCTAAAATTAAAGGATCAATTCTTAGACCGCATATCAAATACCATTTCAAGACAATCTCAAAACAAGGTTGCATGGCAGCATTCCCTGTCGCCATTGCCTATGAAAGATCCATTGGTTTTAGGAAGTGCTGATTGAAGTTGAATACACAACGTGGTGATCCATGCAACAACATTTTCTGTGAAGAACATGGACATTAAGCTTGAAATTGTACACATGTATATATGTATCCCAATAATATATTGGGATTTTAATATTTATATGGTTTTTTTAATCATTACATAAAAATGAGAATCATGAGTTATCAAGGCTAGACTGGAAGCAAGGTGCCCTCTCATTGTTTGATGTGTTGATATTATTGTATTAATTATATTTCATCACCATGGTAATTGTAGTTATAGGATCAATTCTTGCCATTTGCATGATGTTCTTTGTTTTTTTCTCGAAAAATTATGTATTTTGTTATGTGTAGACGAGTGGACTTGTATTTTGTTTTGTGGCCACATGACGAGGAAATGGGAAAACATTGATTAGGCCGAAAGGCTTATACCTATTGATCATGGGAACATTTAATAAGTTTTTAGTGTTTAATCAGTTTTGTATGGACAAGATTAAATATTGATGGAATATTCTTAGTAGTCCCAATAAATCAATGGTTGTGATTTCAACCATTAACTTCCTCACTATTATAAATACATCAATTTACATATTTATTTTTTTACTTTTACTTAATCATATTTAAAATTTACTATGGTGACTAGCTTATTGCCACGTATGAGTGATTAGGGTTTCATTTTCTAGGCCAACTTAAACCTTTGGCCTTCACTAGCCACGTTCTGGACACACTGCCTCCTTCCAACCAACTCTTTGACTCCTTTCGTCCACCTCTGGACCATTTCTCTTTCCCAACAATTCAGATTTTGCAAACCGTCCTTTCAACATTTACCAACAACAAATTTGTTACTGTGCTATGTATTACAAAAGCCAACCTTATGTCCCTCAACGAAGACGTGGAGAACTTCACCAAAGACGTTCACGGCGAAGGTCTTTGACCATAGAGACATTTTCAGTCTACTCTATAATTCAATTCAAGAAACCTTTAATAAATCATTTTTAATAGGAATCGAACAATAACCCAAAAACACCAACACCAGAAGAGATTTTATCGTGTTGTAAGTGCAGGTGCGCACACCATAGGTAGGTCCCACTGTCGATTCTTTGAATCTCGGTTCAACAATTTCAATGGCACCTATAGTTATAATGTGGGAGACAAGGAAAGGAGTAGCACCAAGGGATTCAAACACCAGTTTCATAACACTTCTCATATGCGACCTATGGCCAGAGCTATGGAAAATAACTCTTTAATTTGATCAACTAATAGTGTGATAGATAAATAAATTTAAATATTAGAAAAAAAAAAAAATCTGATGCATAGTGTGAAACTATGGAAAATATGAAAAAAAAATTGGGTCAACCAAGAAACTAGTTCGCATTCAATGCTAAACGAATGTTATATACCATGTGGCAGGTATAACAAGGCCCTCTATGTTACTATATTATAATTTTTAAAAATAAAATAAAAGCATCAGGATTAATTTAATAATTTTTACTTTAATAATTATTATTTATAAAATCAAAATAATCAATAAGATTTTCTATATTGTTTTATAAGCATAAAAAAAACCATTTTTTTATATTAATCGTGGATTTTAATTATAAAAATAAAACTTAACTCATTAGATAAATCATATCAAAGACAAATAATCAAAACATAAATTAAAAAAAATCATTTCTTTAAGGTTTTTTTTAATTTAAAAAAAGTTTCCACCTAAAGAACTTGATTTTTTTAGCCCATAGATTGGAAGTTAAGATGGATCTACCCTAGTTCTTAATGTATGTGTGTTTGTGTGTCTCATGTGTCAAGTTTATGTTGAGTATATAAATAATTACACATCTTCATCATAGTGAGAAACACATAATTGAAATGTTTTAACATGGACATTGAAATATTTTACTTAACATGGACATTAAAATATTTTATTTATGGCCCACATTGAAATATTTTTTTGTTATTAATATTTTTCTAAATGCCACATGTCAACTCCATATTAAGCATTGAAGGAATTACACATTTCCCTCATATTAGGACATAAAAATCACCTATCAATTGAATAAGAAATCTTACTTATTTACGTAAGGTGAACATTGAAATATTTAAGGTGAATATTGAAATATTTAATTTATGGTGGACATTGAAATATTTTTTTGTTATTAATATTTTTTTTTATTTGTCAAATGTCAACTCCATGTTGAGTACACAAGGAATTACACATTTCCCTCATATTAGGTTGTAGAAAACGTTTTTCAATATAATTAAAATCTCAAATAATATAAATACATGTTTAATAAAAGTCAATCATATTTAAGCAATTTTTTTTAATATTCTCAAATTAACATAAAAATTCTTACATTTAGAATTTGCAATGGAAATTGGTGCACAAGTAGGCATTTTGGAACCAATTGAGTAGGCACTTTTCATATTTTGGAACTTGTTTAAAGGTTTTCCTACTTGGTGTTTTCCATAGGATAACTACAAAAGATAAGAGTCAATTATTTGGAAAGTTTCACTATACCATGGGGTTAAGAGTGTGTTTTCTAAGCTCTATCTCACCGCGGAGTAATTATTTGGCACTTTGGAAAGCGCAAAATTAGCCCTATGCATGTCTGTCCTTGAGCTCTAAATTTTTGTTTCTTATTGGGAGTAGCTTCATTTTGAAAGAAAAAAGGTTAAGGAAATACAACTTAGTAGTTCTTTTGTTAGATGGATTTCCTTTGTATCTTGGTGTTATTGCTAAGTTTTGTCAAATTTTATCGCAATGCCCCTCTATCTTAGTTCTCGACACAATGGATTACTGATATCTCCAGGAGATCCATGGGACCTTGAGAAGCCATGGATAGGGAATTCAAGGCAACAGGGCCTCTCTGTTTTCGGTGACTTCTACAATGAATGCAATTGCACTTCCCAAAATGCAAAAATCATGAATCAACTAGTTCAGTATATGTAAAAGATCGATGTCTTGGAAGCAAAATGTATCATAGTCTAGCATGTTAAGGAATATGGTCATTAAATGTGAAGGAATATGGTCATTAATCTTGGTAAAGACGCCCAATCCACAAATCAAAGAATTTTAGTTAATTATGTGCACGAGGACCACACGAACAAAGAAACAGTTCATCACTTGAAAAACAACATGAAAATTGAACAACAAATTTCCCTTCCTTCTAATGGCTAACAATAAGAGTCATACAATCACTATGTATTTCACTAAGTCCTCATGTTTTCTATTTAGTAATCAGGATTTTAAGAGTTTTTTCCAAGAAGGTCTATAAACATTTTCAAACATTTTTGTATGGCTTAGAGGAGTTATGATTTTTTAATGAACTTTATATATCATCACCCTCTGTATGCCTTGTTGTTGAGCTTTCCTACAACGCTTTTAATATAATTTTTTTGAGTTTCAATTCTTTTAAATGAAATTGTAAAAATTCTCTTAAATTTATTAAAATACAAAAATAATATTTTAAAAGGAATCAAATATTTTTTTATATCTTTCTTAAGGTTCAATAAATCAAAGTTGATCTCAATACATGTTCATAAGTCATGATTTATCAAAAGGATTAAATTATGAAGGTGTACATTTTTAGATTATTTAAAATGAATTTAGGTTAAGATGAAGAGAAAAGTAAGAACATTTTTATGTATATATATATATATATATA
>ML879958.1:0-13206 GCA_009831015.1 Picea engelmannii
GGAAGAAGGAGAGGGAGATTACAACCATGATAAAGAGGCCAAAGGTCAAAATATTAGTGTTGGTAAGGTAGAGACAAAATCCAACATTCACAAGGGAAGAGGGGAGAAAAACACATTGATAGAGATTGTGAGAAGCCTAAAAAAAGAAGTGTAGAGTTACAAAGAAGACAATGAGAGTTTGATAAAAGAAAAAAATCAGATAAATTCTCAAGTGATGCAAATCTTAAATCAATTGCAGAGGAAAACAAAGGATGGATCAAACTCAAAATAGGAGGAAGAGGGAAGATGTCATGAAAGAAGAGATAACCACAGAAGCGCTGGTTATTCAAGAAGTGATAGCAGAACTCATAGACATCACTCACCTCCCTACTCAACAAGGAAATTTTATGCATCTGAATATTCCATAAGTATTTCTTGACGCTTGAATCCGTTAGGACCGAAATGACAAGAGGTGGTACTCCTCTTTAGATTTCTTGGGATTTCTATATATTCAAAATGTGGGACTTGAAAGAAGTCCATCATAACTCAAAGAAACATAAATATTTCGAGAAAATAAAAGGAAAATGTTTTTGTTTTATTTTTAAAGAAGGTTCCCGAGAAAGGACCAGGAATCACATACTTCACACGTTTAAAGTAAATAAGAAAAATTTCCTCACATCCATCATAGTTTAAGATAAAGATTTGTGATCACATAAAATAAAAAAATAAGATGATTTGCACATATAAGAGAACTTTAACATATTGGACACATGGGAATCTCAAATAAAGATAATGATAGATCAACCTCAAATACTTTATATTTTGAAAATAGGGTTACAAATCACGATCGATATTGTTCCCAAAGTAGCTCTCTTGAAATTTCTAAAAATAGATAATATGTTACATATTCTTTGAAATTTTAAATTTGTTTGTCTTAAAGATTGGTATTGGGGCTCTCGCGGATAATAAAGCAAATAAATACAATAAATAAGATTTTAGAAGGAGGACGGTGGGCGGTAGAAGAACAACAAGACCTGGTAAGAAGAAAAAATGAGTTATCAGTCTTCGGTTAAACATTTCTAGTGAAAGAGGTGGAATAACTGGATGAAGGACTTGATAAAGAAAATAAGGATATGATCAACATAAACTTACTATGATGGTCTCTCTCATTTTCACTTTCTAGTTGATGTTCTTTTATCCTTTTCATCAATGATTATAGGAATCATCTCAACTGCTTCTTTCCCTTCATTGGTCAGTTTATTGATAGATTTATTGAACCATTCTTCGATGTAACTTTTCATTGGTGCTACGTTGATTTCATGCCGGATTTTGATGTTGAACAGTTCTCCCTCCAAGTCTCTCAGATAAAGGGAAATTCCATGTAATGCTTCTTCAATATCCTTATTTTTCATGGAGTATTCCACTAGCCAATTGTCTATGTCGTCCTCATTATATTCACATATGCGATAGAACTTTTCAACTGAAAACCCTTTAAAGATCTCAACTTTCTCATCAAATTGTTGCTTTGTTAGGAACAACGATTTGAGGATCAACTTGGGATCTTGGACTTCGTTAGTTCTTTCAGCTAAGCCTACCTCCATGAGTCTTTTGGATAATTCTTCCCTCCTTGATATGGCTTGGCTGGACGTTTACACAATGTTATTCAGGTTTTTTATCTTTTATTTCCAACACACATTCTACTGTTTAATCCGACTTGGAGAGGGAAGATACTCATCTATTATCCTTATCTTTGTCATGTTGGAAAATTTAACACCAAAGGGTACCACGAGATCAAGGTGAAAACATTCTTCTTTTTTTAGGTCGACTTGCAGATACTCATGAAAGGCATGCACCCTCAAACCAAAATAAATCATGTTCTTTGAAATTTACCAATATTTTGTGATCAACGCCATTCTTTTCTTGATATTATTCTCCACATATCTCATGATTGATGTAACTAAGCTTGAAGATCCTTTTAATTTAGCAACGAGCATGGTGGGTCCAACAATTTCTAAAGGGATGGAAAGGAGTGGAAGAGGCATTAAGGTCTCTTCCAGTTCCTTAATACTCTCCTTTCACTTCATATTTTCCGCTTCGATACCACCAATGGAGTCGTCCAATGCATCGTCGTTTTCTCTATGGGTTTTGGAAATATAGGAAAGATGCATATTTCTTAGGTTAACCTCTGAACCAGATTTCCCTTTTTTATTCTTCACATCACTCTTCTCAATAATTATTTTCTTAGATTTGTTGTCAAAGAAAACTCTTTGAAATAAAAATGAATCTTCTTCATCAAAGGTATCATTCTCAATATTTTCCAACAACAGATTCTGGTGGGTCGTGCCTCCTGGCCGATCAATGTTAGAAAACATTTTCTCGATGTTAGCCTCGAGCTCCATATATTCTAGGGAGAATCTGTTCATGTCACTTTTGACGTAATGTTCTTCATCCTCTTGTACAATATTCTTCCTCAAAGGAATTTTATGTGAGATTTCAATTTTTCCCGAAAGGGGGTTCTTTTCTCCTCCGTCGCCTGAACTATTGTTGATCACTTTTATAGATGGGTGGGCCGATGGAGCACTACTCTAAGATGTTGTAGTATTAGGAGTAATAGTTGGGGATTGGAAACTCTTTTCGCTAATATCCTTTCCTTTTTGTTTGTAAAATTTATTGGTATTGAGTACCGTCTCCAAGTCGCCAACATTATGAGTAGGACTGCCCAAGTTACTATCTTCTTATTCTCCTAGAACAATGTGGATAAATGAATTGCTAATTCCCACTGCTAACATATGTTCCAAATTTTTTATGTTAGGGTCAAACCCTTTTATCCTTTCAGCATATGTGAGGTTCATATTGTGGAAGTGGTTTGCAAATTCGTCGATTTTGTTCATATTTATGAATACAAAGTGCCCAATTTTCCAAGGCAAGGGTATGGATTTCTTTTTCTGTTTCTCATTAAAAAAATGCAACCAGAAATCATATTGCTTTTCAACTTCTGTAATAAACATTTTGTCGGATATATGACATGGAAGAAAGGATGGATTTTCCTTAGCACCGAAAATCCTAATAACATTGTAATTTTCCATTTGCTCCAACGTCCCCTTTTTATCCAGGAATTTACTTTCCTGGGCGTATATTCCAGGGGCATCTTTTCCAAACAACAATCCTTTAAAAATTGAGACAAAGTCATTGAAAAATTCATAAAAATGCAAGGAAGCTTTGTGCCTCCACAACGTTTTGTACCAAAAGGTCACTGGGTCAAATTCACAATTCACCCTCTTACAAATAAACAATTTAGGAAATTGACAGCAATATTCTATCGCAAATACCAAATAAGAATCCATAAATAATTTCTTATCTTGTTTATACTATGACAATTGGGAAGAGATTTCAATGGAAATCATCTTTCCCCAATCAAAAATGGCATGTTCCTTGACATCAAAATATAAGATATAAAGAATCATACGGGGAATGCTGGTGGTATTTTATTGGCCTGTCACCCTAGTGAATAACCAGGAAATTTCATGAAAGGGGTTTTTTAATGAGTTGACCTGCAACCTTGTAATATCTTTAGGGATGGCCATGGGAATCTCCAAGAACTCAGGAAAGAGGTCCAGGTCGTTGTCATAATTTTTTAGGAAATACCTGCAATCCTCCCCTTTGAAAGTAAGTGTCATCTCCAGGAGCTTCAACATTTTACATTACACTTGAGGTGAAAGAGAGACAAGAGAATGGTCTTGAAGTTTAATAATCTGCTGACTTGATATATATTTCTCAGTGCATAGGGAAACTAGTTCCTTACAATAAAAAACCTCAGGAACACAGCCTGCACGAGCGATTCTGGATGTCCAGATCACTTCCTTCTGAGCAGACGGAGATGAATAGTAAGAACACGCTCTAGACCATTGAAAGTTTTGGTCCTCATATCCAAAAATGTTGAAAGTATCTCCACATAATCGTTGTTGAGCTGATGTTGCCATACGTTGATGAGAGCATTCTTTTATTCTAGATAATATTTGAAATGAGCGCTTGAGAGAAATAATATAATCTTTCGCAAATCATGATTTAATGTGGTTTAATGAGAAATCTCCTCAATCCCTTTGCTTATTAATGATGATATTTATGGAACCTGCATGATGAGTTATTAGCATTAAAACATACTAAATGCATATTGGGAAAAGTGTGAAGGTGGCGGGAACGAACGAGAGAAATTAGGATTTGGGAATTTTCTGAACCCGCCAACTTGTGAACCCAGGAACCCGCCATTACGAAAGGTCAAAAATTGACTAAGTTTTGTAGTGCGGTCGGTCTGACTCAATATAGGAGTGATGAGATGCATTAGGAGCTCGAGGAGTCTGATAGTCAAAATGTAGGTCATATCTCTTGGGTGCAAAATTTATATCACGGAACATGGGATATGAAATCTTGAACCCACGAACCCACGACTATAGAAACTGCTAATTATAGGATAATGTGGTAGTCGATCAGACTCATGATGTGGGAGTATTGATGGAGATGAGGATCCGCGAGTTTCCCAACCCATGAACCCACCATTTTCAGAAAAAATGATTAAGTATAGTAACTAGAGAGGGAGAATAGAAGGGAGGAAAGAAAAGGGGAATTTGGGTAACTATATAAGAGGGAAAATTAATGGACAGAAGAAACTGGGAAAATAGAGAAGGAGAGGGAAATTCCAGAAGTGGGAATTGATCTCAATGACTGGCTCCAACTATGGGATGATAACCCCTTGTGGGTTGTCAAGAATCCATAACCTCTCATGACCAGGTGCTTCCGCCCATTGGGCTATGGAGTTAGAGTAAGAATATACAAATTGAAAAATAAATTTATGTACAAGGAAAATGAGAAATGGTTTTAGGAGAAGAAACCTTTCAAATGTTTCTCGTTGATAGGTAGCATTAGTCTTTTACCCTTAATGTCTTGGAGCATATAGGAATTGAAACCCATGATATTTTCGACAACGTATGGTCCAATTCAAAGTGCTTCAAACTTTGTATGTATCGACGGTTTTTCCTTGGCCTTGTTCCAAAGTAATACCAACTCTCCCTTCTAGAAATTATTTACATTTGTGCTCAGATTAAAATATCTTTTGACACTCTATTTCCTTTGAGAAGTTTGATTTAGGGATTTCCTTCGTTCTTCTTCCAATTTTAACAACTGGTTGTTCCTCCTTTGGATTGGTGAACTCTCTTTTGTATCTTTGGTATTAACCACAAAATTTGATTTAATGATTTCGAGGATAATTGGAATTTTTGCTTCTTTCCCATAAACCAATGTATATCGGGACATCTGAGTGATATCTTTTGGAGTCGTTTTTCTTACCCACAATGCATCGGTTAGCTTCATATGCTAATTCCTTTGGTTCTGGTCAATGGTTTTCTTCAATATCTGAACAAGTTCTTTATTTTTGGATTTAGCAAGGCCATTACCTTGTGGATAATAATTCGACGATTGACCCATGATAATTCCATATTCTGCACAAAAATATGTAAACTTCGACCTGGTGAAAATCAAACCATTATCTATGATAAATTTATCTTGGAACACCAAATCTCGACAGAATATTATCTTTGAGGAAGTTAATTATCTCTTCAGAATCAACTTTCTTTAGTGCCACTACTTCTGGCCATTTCATGAAATATTTTGTAGCCATGAGAATTTACATGTGTCCCTTGCTATACTTTGGATTAATTGGCCTAACAACATCAAGTCCCCACTGAGAGAATGGTTGTTCTACAATTGTGGGATGTAAAGGCATCACGAATCTCTTCATTTTTCCTAAAAACTTCTAGCATGATACACACTTCCTTATCGTGGCATACGAGTCTCTGAATATTGATGGCTAGTAGAATCCAACCCTTATTATCTTATGGGCGGTGGAAATAGGTGCAAAGTGTCCATCGCATATTCCTTCATGGAATTCTCTCATTAGTTTTTGGGCTTGATTTTCATCAACGCTTCTCAGTAGTATGCCTTCATAATTCCTCCTAAACAGTATATCAACGATCATCACATATTGATTTTCCTTCACCTTCAATGTTCTTCGCTCTGTGGGGTTCATGGTGATAGGTAACTTCCCTTGGAATGAACGAAATGTTGAATGAACTAAAAGACTCCATCAATTCATTAACTCTTTTGAAGTATAACTTAAGTATTTCTTTCTTGATTTTATACTTCTGGGTGACCTGATTAATCACCAAATCGGAGTTTCCAATCACAATTAGATGTTCTATTTTCATTTCTTGTGTAAGGACCATCCCTTGAATCAAGGATTCATATTTTTCATCATTATTAGTGCATGAAAATTCCAGTCTAATAGCATGCAAATGCACAACCTTATTTGGACTCGTAAGAACAATCCCGACTCCGCTTCTGGAGTTTGAACATGCTCCATTGAATGGCATCCTTCAATAGCCTTCAAATAAGCATTCTTGATTCTCCATGTCTTGAACTTTCTCTAGGTTTTCATTATGTTCCATGTCTAGGATAGCATAGTTTCCAATCCTGACATCTATATAATCCTCCATCAATTCATTGTCCTTCTTCTTGAAAGAGAAGGGTTTTCTAAGATCATGGGACACTTTAATCATTTCTCCTTATTTTTCTGGTAGCATCATACAACTTCCATCGTTCATTATATATCCCCCGATAATAGATGTCCAATCTCTTCCCAACACAAATCCATATGATGGAGGAAGGTCTACCAAAATAATATTGAAAACAATAATGATATGGGAGGATTTCATAATCCAAGCATAAAAATATTTGATCTCTCAATAAGTTGGCACTTTTCTAGAATCAATTCCATATATGCTTTCACCAGTTTCATAATACTTAGTGCAACTCATGCCCAATGCCTCCATGACCACCATTGGCATTATATTATTTTTCATGCCAGTGTCAACTAAAAAATTATGTAGTGCAACATAATGATTTTAAATTGAAATGTGAAAGGGAATCATTTTACCTCTCAGCTTGGCAGTTGACCGACTCTATCTTTGTTTTGTACTAGTAGCAACAACTTCTTCTCTTTCAGATGGATCATCCAACAATTTCAAAATGTTCTATATTTGTTAGGGAATCTTCACTACTTCTGTAAAGGGAAACATTATCCTTAATTTACTTAAGTCCTCTATGACATTATATGTCATTTGGGTGGAGTTTGACATCAAGTGTTTCTTTTTACTTCCAATGTTATCTGTCACCTTCTCATTTTCTCTTTTCTCATTTGTTTTTTCTTTTTGGTTCTCTTTATTAGAATCACATTTATTTTTTTGGTCTATTTGCAAATCCTCTTGTCTGGGCGACGTTTTCTTGCAAGTTGGGATCGTTGTCGTCCTCTTAAAATATATACATGGGCGTCTTGCATTTGTCCATCTGCACAGTTTTAGAGCTTTCATCAGGCGAATAATAATTCTCTTTCTCAATTAATTTCTTGTCATACACATCATCCAGAACAACCGCATTAGGAGTAGGTTACCTGGGAACCCTTGGTCTTTGTGTATTATCTGTGTTCTCAAACCTCACTCTATTTTCTTGGGGAGGGTTCCTTCTTTGCTCTGTGATTGGAATTCTTGGATTTTACACGTAATTATCTCCCCTTCTTAGTGTGGTTATCTCGTTTCAAATTTTCTTGATAGTTCTATTCATCTATGGAATTTCAATTATTTGATTAGTTTCTTGTGCCACCACAGAGTCAACCTTTACATTAGGTATGGTTCCATTGAAAAATACTTCTCCCATTGTTTGGTTTTGAGTCGGTCAAGGCTTAGATTCTTCATTCTTTCTTGAACAGGAAGCTCTTTAATTATCAATACTTAATCCTCCTAGCTACCTTTGTACTTTTCCCAGTATAATTTTGGGGTCGACACCCGTTTCAATCAAAATTTCTTCCATGTTCGTGGCTTTATTCATTGCCTCCTCCAAGGTATCCATTTGAGAATTTATGATATCATATTTCAAATTCAAGGGCATTGCATTCTTATAACAACTGATAATGACAGAGTCATTCGGTCTTTTATCTTCTGGAATCTTACTCAAGGTTTTATTTAACCTGAGATTAAAATCTTGTATCTATTCATTCTTCCTCAAACCAATCTGGGTGAAATCAGTGAGAAGGGTATGATAAGCAATTGGAGGGAAGAACATATTCACTAACATAGCTTCGAGGTCATTAAATGAGCGAATTGATCTACTGGGTAATGTCGTATACCATTCATACGATCTTCTTGATAAGGTTTGTAGAAACAACCTTAACATGGCATCATCATAATCAACATGGTGAAAATCACAAACATCAAAAATAAGTGCAGATGCCTCTTTGCATCGATTGCTCTGTCTCCAGAAAATTCCTTCAGGGTGCCCTTAGGGAGAATGAGGAGATCATGTTTCTCTCCTATAATATTTAGAGGGGAATCTCTTACCCTCCTTCTATTTTCAAATCTTGGGTTTCCTTTATTTCTTGCAACATCTCTTCCACCTCCTTATCTCTCCTCATGATGCTTGTCTCGGGGTTGTTCATTTCTTTATGCCATGACCGGAGAGATTCCAAGGATAGGCTTTTCACTTCTAAGAACAAAGAGTTTATTTCTTTTACTTCTGGTAATGGGTCCCTTGTATTTGTCCAACTTCAATCCCGACCTGTTTCTTGTGTTTCTCTAGATAGACCTCAGTTTCTTTGGTCTTGCCACTCTTCTTTCCTATGTCTCCAGAGGATTTATTTTTTTTCTTCTTGGACTAAGATCTTCCAAGACCTTTCTAACTCCTCTCGGGTCTTGGCTGTTGTTATTACAAGTTTGTATAACTGATGCAAGATGCTTTGTTGATTGTTCAATCCAATTTTCAGGTGGGGCTAATCATGCTAGGGAAAATTCATCTATTTTTCAAAAATGCTAGACCAAGTTCCAAATTTCAATTCATTCCCCAGTATGGTCACCAAAAATGTTAACGCTTGAATCCATTAGAACCGAAATGACAACCTCATGAGGATGTAAATCCCCCTGCATTTTTATAGAGGTGATACTGTTTATCCAAGACTCAATTTATAACCTGAAGTTGATAGTCCATTTTCCTTATCCCTATCAAAGTCTGAAGTAGAATAAATGACATGGTTGAAGTCTCTACCTTAGAGTACTTGAGTCCAATATCTTGAGTTCCTTTCAATTATTTTATAACTCTCTTTGCAACAGACCAATGTCCTTCACAAGGCTTCTGCATGAACCTATAAAGAATGCCAATAATAAATGAAATGGTTGGTCTGGTGGTAGTAAGATAGATAAGACTTCCCGCAAGATATCTATACTTGGTTGCATCCTCAGATTCATTCCCTTATTTTGATGTGAGTTTCAGATTCCATTCCATTGGAGTAGAAACAATATTGCATTCAACCATGCCAAACTTGTTCAAAATTGCTCCAATGTACTTCTTATGGGAGATGAATATGCACTTTGGATTATGTATCACTTCAATGCCCAAATTGTAGTGAAGATTTCCCAAATCTATCATCTCAAAGGATTTATTCAATTATTTCTTTTTGGATGGAATGCAGTTCTCATTGTTCCCTTTTATAAATATATCATCTACATATACTACAAGATATACAAATGTTTTTCCAACTTTCTTGACAAACAAAGTGGTATTGTCAATATTGAAATTCTTGAAATCCAATTTCAGAAGATGCTTGGTTAACTTTTTATACCATGCTCGCAGTGCTTGTTTCAATCCATACAAGGATTTGATGAGCTTGCATACCTTAATTTCTCGTCCCTTCACAAAAAATCCTTCTAGTTGAGACATGAACACATTCTCTTTCAAGTTTTCATTCAATAAAGAAGTCTTCACATCCATTTGTTGAATTTTCCATCCATTTTGTGCTACCTTGGAAAATAGAGTGTGGATGGTAGCCCAATTTGTTGTGGGGGAAAATGTCTTGTCATAATCAACACCTTCTTTCTGTGTAAATTATTTTTCCACGAGCCTTGATTTGTGCTTGTCAAGTGATCCATATGATCTCTACTTGTTCTTGAATACACCCCTGCAGCCAATCATTTTGGTTCCATATGGAGGGTATACCAACTTGCATGTCCCATTCTTTATGAGAGCATCATATTCCTTCTGCATGGCTTATTTCCATTCATCATGAAAAATGGATTATTTAAAGGAAGTTGGTTCATGTTTAGAAGATAAATTCAACTCACAATGATATGAAACATCCATATCTTCTACATCACCTAAGTTTGAATTATCTACATTACCTCCATCTTGTTTTGAGGAAAATCCAATTCCTGTCTTTCCAACTTCATCAGGATGAACACTTTCAAGTGATTTTGTGAGCCATTTTGGTGGACCTTTTTGAGATTGTCCAGGTTTCTCAATTGATTGAGATGGTGTTGAATTCTCATCAAGCCTCGTATTTTCAATCTTATTGATCACAACATCTAAGTGATATTAAGGTTCTCATGAAGTGGTAGGAACTTCACAATGTGGGGGATATGGTTCTACAAAAGGCGATTCCATAGATTGACCCAAGATAGGGATCCCCCCTTCAAGATGTGGAATCGCATCATCAAATTCATGATATGTCTTTACATGAGTGAATTTGTTCAGATGATAAAGATGTCTCTCAAAAAAATTGTCTTTCTTGGTGGATTAAAAAAATATCACATCTCTAAAAAGGATGAACTTATTGTTTGTCTCATCGTAAAGACAATACTCCTAGGTCGTATTTTGTAACATCCTGCTCTACTGAGAACACTATTATTGACTTATTCTTTGACGACACTTGCTTGCAAGTGATCCAGGTATGGTACATTGTGATTTCATTTAGATTATGGGTTATATATGATGATGTTGAGGTGTTATGGATTATTGATTTATTGATGTATATATATTCACATATGCTTTTGACAAGTCGTCATGAGTGTGTAGGACACATGATAGGTTAAGGATGTTGATGGCATCGATGGATTCTCTTGGAATCTAGATTGAGTCAAGGAGTGGATTGTATTTATTGAGTATTTCATTTCACACACATATGTTATATGATTGATTCTACTATGATTTATGTATATGGAATTATTGACAGTGTTTTTGTCAGTGGATGTAGGCTTAATGATGCTTACTAATCCGAATCACATAAGGAGTATAGGGGTCATGCACAAAAACCATACAGTTGAGGGAGAGGTGTGACATTGTCCCTGTCACATCCTACTAGCACTCCCACCATGGTTTGAACTATAGGTTAACGATTACCTAGTTTGAGAGTTCCACGATGTCATAAGGGAAGATTGAGACATTCACTCATGAATATTTCTAAGGAGCACACAATAAGGTAGATTCATTATTCCTTAGAATCCCTTATTCTCTCACAAGGTCGACCAAGTGGAGCACTAACTCCAAGGGTCGAACAACTTCCAAAACAAGTCTAAGGCGAGTGACACCCTTGGAGCACGGAGGTGCGTCTTGAAGGGCACATCACATAATTAAATTAAGTCAATGAATCTAGATGGCCTAGAAAACATTGAAATATTAGACCTTGTTGGATTAACTAATTAATTAAACGATAGATTGTTAGTTGAAAATCCTAACAAAAGTCTAATCCTAAGTCTAAGATTTGGCCTAAGTCTAAGTTTAAATTGGGGACTAATTAAAATATTAAATTTGGAATAAATCTAATTCTAGGAAAAGTGGGAAAAATATAAAGATTGAATAAAATGCACATGTGTGTATGAATTTAATAAAAATGATTTTTTAAATAGAATTAAATAATAACTTGAGAGGTTGGTTGTACACAAAATATAATCTAGAGTCAAACTACACTAGTCTAACTAGAAGAAGACTCTTAATTAAAGTCTAACTAAGATCTAGTTAGGAGACACTCCTTAAATGAGAATCTAGGGAACAAAGGGACACCTAGGAGTGAAAATAGGAACACATTGAGGATTGTGAGGGATTTTGACCTTTTAAATAAAATAAAAATGGTAAATAATGGTGTAACTTGCGGAGAGTGTGACAAGTGTGTGAGTGAGTAATCCAAATTAAAATTAACTAAAAATTTAATTATCTGTGAATGAGGACATGTGTCAATGAAGGAAAGTCTATAAAAACATATTCTGGAGAAGGGAAAAGGATTTTATTTTCTGAGTATTGTTATGCTGCCAATTTTTTATTGGACTGTGTTTTACTTGTGAGATTTGGGATACCAAGCTTGTAAAAAGAGAGGAAGCTCTTCCTTGCGAGGGCAAGTATTGGGGCTATTATTGTTGGTTTCTTGTGTGTGGTCCCTTTGCGGCTTGGGGGGATAAGGGGGAAGAAGAGTACACATAGCATTGGTTGGGTGGTACCAGTGAAGTCTCTATGATTAACAAGCAAAGGAAAGGAAGGAGTGCAATACTTTGAAGGCATCTTCATTAAGAAACAATTCATTGGTTCTGGTATTTTTATATTTTGAATGTTATTCCTAGCATTAGGGTAGTTGTATGTTAGACTGATAATTCCATTGTAGAAACATTGGAAATCCTATAAGCCAATTGTTACAATTGTTGTCAACGAATATTAGTTCAAAGTTTATATTTTTTAAATTACAATTTTTTCCAATAGGATAATAATTACAGTGTTTTTATTTAAATTTTAAATGTAATGTCAGACGTTTTTTGCTCTCTATTTTGGAATAGATTGATCCTCCTTATTGTTAGACATTTGGTTTAGATTGATGGACAATTGGTTTGGGTTGTTGGTTGTCATCGATGTCAACCTTTGGAGAGTGATATTGTAGATTGATGTCAATCCTTGAGTATGTCTGGTAGCTCTAGAGGTATGGTTAATGAACCCAATTTTGGTTGAGGAATAATGTAATAAATATAAGTGTATATGCAAGTAAGACTATTCTATATGGATAGTATATGCCATGCCATTTTCAGTGATATGTGGAACGCCACATAAATCCTCACGGTTAGAGAGTTATGGTCATATGAAGTTGGAGAACCCTCATGAGTTATCTAGAAGCCCCTAGAAGGTCAAAGAATTCAATTATTCTAGAAGCTCCTAAAAGAAGTGTACTATTCAAATTGATTGTAACTAGGAGTTAATCATGGGTATAGTTGTTGCATTAAGAAAATAATTAAAAATAAATTAGTTGCAACAAGAAGTTGTGAGTTTGGTAATTATGGTAAAGTAGTTGTGATGAGAAGATTGAATAGTCAAAGTGGTTGA
>WSFP011478695.1:0-16545 GCA_009831015.1 Picea engelmannii
CTTATTTTTTTCTTTACACTCATCAAAACAGATAGATAATTTTGATCTTCTAGATTAGGGTTGATTACATCCTTATAATACCTTAACTTTATTTTTTCCTCTAATTCTTTATCACACCACATTTTCTCCTTAAATTTTGATTTGATGATATTTTTAATAGTAGCTTTATTTTGAAAAATGGTGTCTTCCATGATTCCCCAATAGTTTAGCCAAGACTAAGCATCTGTATGCCATCCTCGCTTGAGTCAATGGTGGTCACGACTCGATTTTGAAACAATTTTAGGAAGCTTATTGTCTTCCATGTTGTTTAAATTTTTCTTATACCTTAGGTATCTAGTCATAGTCGTGCTCTCAATGGGGGAGAGGCTTGTTTCTAAGAGGAGGACGGGATATGGCGTATTTCCTTTAATTTTGAGATTATAGGTTATAAAATTCTTTTGTATTTTCTCTATCTTTCTCCAAGATTCACGAGAGATACTACGGCCCCAAACTTCACATCCATAAAGAATAACAGGTGTAACGAGAGTCTCAAAGAGGAGTTTCTTCTTATCCCAACTCCAAAGATCGGCTGAATTACAATTTTTTTTAAGCCTGTAATAAGCTTTCCATCCCCCAATAATCCTTTTCTCAATGTTATAACTTCAGTTGAGCTTGTGGTGAATATCAATTCCAAGATATTTGTATGAAGTCACTTCCTCCAAGTTGTTTTTGTCATATACAAAGGTACCATAAGTGGTTTTATTGGATTTAATAATCATGACCCATAATCTTATCAATATTAATAGTCATACCCATATTGAAGCAAAAATCCTTGAGGATTCTTTGTTGGTTTTCAAGATAATAGGGAATCTTTTCCATAAGAATGATATCATCAACATAAAGAAGAAGACTAATGACTATACTAGTGAGAGTAGGGCTGACACAACCTGCTTTCTCTAAACAATTTTCTAACTTGTCAATGTATATGCCAAAAAGGGTAGGGGACAAGGGACAACCTTGTTTGACTCCAATATTGCAGTTAATCTTCTTTGACTAGCCCTCAGTGTTTTTAAACTTAGCAATAATGTTCTCATACATCCTTATTGCGGCAACCCTGAACTTGAGAGGCACTTTTATCTCTTCCAACACAATTGTCAAAGTGCAATTGTCTTTGATTATCATAATTGTCTTCAATGGCGCTCTTGTTCATGGAAAAGTTTAGAGTGAGGGTTAAAGGTTTATGATGAGAGTCGGGTTCATGGTCATTTAAAAGGTTAAAAGTTGTTATTTGGTTGGAAACGAGGATATCATATATCACATAATCTACGACACTACTACCTAGCCCATGAATACAAGTCATCTAGTTGGAGTTTGGCCACTATATTACTCCATTCCAAATTATTAGGTCTTGAGAGTTGCAGAGCTTGATCTATTAAATAAAACAAGGTCCTCATCTAGCCATAAAGGATTATGGTTGGAATCACTGCTTAAAAGAGTAGCTTGTTTAGTTGCAGTCCTAGCATTAAAATCTCCTAGCAAGAGGATATTACCTTCATTTTTCAAATTATATAAATATCTTGTTCTAAATTATTATAGGGACAATTGCTATCTAAATTGTTTTTCTTATAAAAAATAGAATTAATAGGTGCAAAATAACAAATTGCTATATACATCTTCTTAACATTGGTGTCTAAAATTTACCATATTTTATTACATAATAAACATTTATGAATATTTTTATTTGTAAACTATTTTTTAAATCAAACATTTTTATTATACATTATCTTTGAAATTAAAACACAAATATTTTCATAAAACAAAAATTCCAACTTTAAAAATTACAATATGATTTATAAGGAGTCACAAACCCCGCTAAACAAGGCCCTGCAACGATAAAAAAAAATTATTGTTGTTGTCCCTGATATGCAGTCAAACTATTTCTTAGTATCTGAGAAGATCAGGAGTTCATAACATAAAAAAATAAGAGCATCGAACATTTTTGTGGTTCATCAATCCAAACAACTTAATGTTTTGGACAGTAATCTGTCTTACAGAGTTAAATCTCATACAGCGTTTTGTGCCGACCTTCCAAAAGACTGTGCAAAGGAGCAGAGAACAGACAAATGTGAATGAGTATCTAACAACGTTATAATCAGGACTTCGCGAATAAGTCCACCACTGCTTCCACAAACAGGAATTGAACTGTCCAAAGAATGATTGTGAGTACTGAGTTGCAAAATAAAGATCCTTTGCTCCTGGAGAGGGATTGTTGAGCTCTTTCACTAATGTTCTGTTCTGCCTTTATTGCCAATAAAGGATGAAATGTTAGAATGTGTGTTTGAAGCTAATATCTGTCTCTTGTTGACTTCTTGTAATGCTAGATATTATAAGCATAACGATTCCGGTGGGAAAATGTTGATAAGTTTAATGCTTACTTATAGAGGGAAGAGTTCTTGTAATGCTCTGCAAAGTTTTTCCCCAAACCATGTTCAACAACACTAGAGCTAACTTCCAACATGCATGTAGGTAGATTGTATTTATCTTTGATCTTTGGTCCCCCGGAATAGCCTGTAGTTTGTCAAGATGAAAATAAGAAAATCAACAGCATTTAGGTATTAAATTAGCAGTGCTCTGTGCAAAACTGTTCCTTTTTCTAATGACTACAAGAATCTGCCAAGTCGTTACCTCAAAGTATTCAACAACCTTGTTAGTACTCTGGCCCAATGGCATAGAAAGCTGCTTTGTGACTTCTTTTCTTATCATAAGGGACTGATAGCTCTTTTTCCAGATGCAAACCTGCTTGAATCTAAGCACAAATTCCTTGACAGGTATGTAGCGATAAGCACAAATTCTGCATGATCAGTGCAAGGATACGGTATAAGCATTGATAATGTTTGGGATAAGATCATTCAGGACCTGCCCTTCTAACTGAGGCAAGAAAGACCTTTCAGGATCCGGCAAATTTGATATTGACTAACAGCAGTTGCATTATAATTTTTCCAAAGAATTTGATTATAAACGAATTGTTCCAAAGAACCAGCCTATTACCAAGATGGTTTGAAGATTCAGCTTGCATCTTGCAGAATTTTGAGATCTTTTTTCTTGGTGAATGACACTCTAACCATGCCCAACATGTATTTGACCAGGTTTCTTGCACTATTCCATGACCAAAATTCTCTCCAAAAGCATTTCAAGTTTGTGTGAATCATTCTAACTACATTCGACATAACTATAAAGGTTCAAAACCTCAAATACAACATAGTAAAATAGAAGAAGCATAAAAGAAAACAACTAAAACTTAAGTATTAGAATACAACATGAACATGATGAAGTTGGTTTCAATAGCCTGGTTGGCTAAAAGTCTTTGGATTCTTAGCTTTACCAATCACCTCTTGCCTTAGTTTGTCTTTTATGATAATGGGGTTGGAGCTAGACCCTTGTGAACCCGAGGTTCCAATTACCTCCATAGTTTATTCCTCTTTTATGAAACCTTGAAGCTTAGCTTGAAAACAACCTTGCATAGAATTTTCAATTTAACTTCTAGTCTTCTTAGTCTATCTATAGTTTTTGACTATTTGTGTCTTGGTGGGCTAGTAGAACTCCATTGCATGAAAAATCTTTGTATTTCTAGACCTAGAGAAACTATAATATGAGACCCAATCCTATAATTCCTCTTTTATTTGTTGTTTGGAGGTCTGAAGGCGTTTCTGTTGGACCAAGCCTACCAGACCCTCTACCTCTTCTTGAATGTCTAGAGGGGTACCTTGGTTAAAAATCCACTTAGCATGTTCAACGGTTCTTTTCGCCCCCGTGCGACGAGAATGTGAGTTGTCCCGCTTGGGGGGCAGAGACTTGGATTCCCCCCTCCTCATTGATCCTCGACGACATGATTTGGGCCTCTCTTGAGCTGCATTATCTGCGAAAGCGAGAAAATGAACATGTGTACGAGAGAACAAAGACCCCACCGACCTAGAGCCATGAACAACCCATCACCTGCAACCTTTAAAAGTCTTGGGAAACCACTTCTTAGCCACAACAATGGTGAGAGATCGACTCTGTCCTCTTGGAAAAAAATCAAACAAAACATAGAAAGACCATGGATTACCCAACACACCCTAGAAACCTAGTGGCATAGCCTTGGAGTAAAAGGTAGACAACAATCATAAGACCCCTTGATTATGCATAGCAGAGTAGACACCAGAAACTCAAACACCAAATAATCCAACAAGAAAACCAAACCGACACGAATGTAAACATAAATCAAGTAAGAGTTATATAGAACCATGAAAGTAAGGATGGATACTTCCCGTAGTAACTTGTAGAGCCAGTTCAAAGGAGGGATTGACCCTGTGAACTTCTGATATGCAACCCACCATTCAGAACTCCTCCATTTAAGAAATCCTACTCCACCTAAAACCATCATCTCCCAAGCCCATAACAATCCAATTTCCTTACCATTCTTGAAGAACTTGATATTGAAATCATCATTTAACCAAACCATTATACCCATTGTACTCACCTCGACCACCTTCATGGATTGAAGTAGAGTAGCCACCACACTCCTGCATACCCCATCACTATGAATGTATTATCCCAATATCAACTTGAGGGAATGCATGAAGGTTTAAAAGCATGTATCAAGCTTCCTCCCTCTATGTGGGGAAACATATCTTGCCATTTAATACAAAAAATTATATCATTATAATCAACTAAGAATTATAAATAAATAATAATAATAATAAAATTTATATCATTAATCAAAATATATATATAATCATTTTTATTAAAATTTAATGATGTTGAAATTTTATTTAATGATAGTACTCACATTAAAAATAAGAAATAAGTAACCATAAAAAAAATTAATGATTTAAAATAACTATAAAATGAATTTGAGAAGGGTATAAAATGAAATATTGGAGATTAAGATGAATGTGAAAATTCAATTTTTTTTTATTAATATAGTTTTAATAAATTTGAATATGGGAAAAAATTATTCCATAATTAAATTATATTATAGATACATTCAAGATTTTTTTATTTTTTTTGTTTATTTAAATTTTTAGATTATGAATGTATATTTAAATATAATTAAAAGTTGGTTGAAATATAGATTTAATTAATATTGTATTCAAAATTTGTATAGTATGAGTTTCATACTGGTA
The DNA here is from genome assembly GCA_009831015.1 of Picea engelmannii. Classification (NCBI taxonomy): domain Eukaryota; kingdom Viridiplantae; phylum Streptophyta; class Pinopsida; order Pinales; family Pinaceae; genus Picea; species Picea engelmannii. The sequence goes on from WSFP011478695.1 coordinate 5,145, forward strand.
TCAAATTTTCATATAACAAAAACTATTGTTCCGTAATTTTGCTATTATGATTTTTTTTAATATAAATTCATAATTTATTTTTTCAAAACTCTAATAATACTTTTTTTTTTAAAAACCTAAAATTTGACATCAATTATATAAACATAAAACTTTGTAACCTAAGGCGTATGTACAGTGAGTTGACTCTAATGATACTGACTTTATTTATATTAATAACTAATTTTCAACTTTATGATATGTATCCTAACAAAATTTAAAGAAAAATACAAAATTTTTATTTTTTTATTTGAAAATTTAGATTTACAAAAAATAAAAATAATATAATATAATTGATATATAAAAATAACTTTTTAAAATCACATATAATAGAGAATTTTACATATATATTAATTTTAATAAAAAATATTATTTATGTAAAGCTTAATCTTTTTATATAAACCTTAAAACCAAAGCAATCATATTCACTCATACAAAGTTGTTGCAAAATGTGAAAAATGATAATTTTTAAAATATGAAAAAATATATAACTTTATTAATAGATTTCAAAATTTAGAAATGAGATCAAATTGTAACGGAAGAATGCTTTCCTCGTACCTTCTTCCCTGAGTTAAGCTTCCACCCATGAGCCGGATCACTTCTCCCACCTTGCGATATGATAATATGTCGTGTCTTAGAAAACGAGATAAGACACTGACTTGCCTCAATCATCAACCCTCCACGTGGAGAGAAGAAACTCACCACAGGGGCTGTAGAGATGTTAACTTGGAGTCTATTCATAAGGTTATGGGGGAGGAGCCAAAATCTCTATACCATTAACTTCCAATAGACCAGGAGGTTTTCCAAAGGCCCGGTTGGCCATTGCATATGTTTCCAAATTGTTATGTCGAAACACATGATAGAATTGGACATTAAGGTTTCGCACAAAGAGTCTAATTCGATCCACCAACATTTTTAGGTTTAGATCCTTTGGAGAGGAAAAAAAAACAAGATATCTTATAGTATTTTTGGAATCCTTGACTACATTCAGATTGAAAATTTGACGTTGATTTTTCAATTGAATCCTTTGAAAAACAACATAGGCTTCGGCCTTATTATTAGTGGAAATATCTATGTTCCAATAAAAAGCTAGTTCTCTATTTCCACTGGAGTCAAAGAGAACCCTCCACACCTGCCTCCTCTAATGTTTTCATGAAGTTATTATAAAGCTTTATAGAGTTCTAATAAAGCAATATATATTATTAAATATGTCTGAGAAATCTTTAATTAAGTTGTAAAACCTAGTTAAACCTTGAATACATAACCATGTCATATTGATCTTTAGTTGTTATGGCTTTGTTGACGAGTCCTAAAACTAAATGTCAAAAGTTATACTTAAAAAAAAAAGTCCACTTAAACTTTTCTCTATTTGATGTAATACAACTCTCCAAATTATAAGGCCTAATAACCTTGAATTGATGAGCTTTAACTAGATTAAATATTTTTTTATATGTTCTTTATTATTTTAAAGAAAACCTAAATAAACATTTAAACAAGAAAACAACTAAATTATCACAAAATACAAAAAAATGTGAAAATCAAAATAACTTGTTGTTCTACTTTGAATTTTTTTTTTATGGTTGCACTAAAATCACATAAATAATTCCATTTTACAGAGAAATAAATAAAAAGACAATGTAACTAAGTTCTCCTTTAAAATAAAAAGGCATTTCTCGATTTTCACCGGGGTCAAAGAGAACCCCCACACCTGCCTCCCCTAATGTTTTTATGAAGTTATTATAAAGCCTTATAGAGCTCTAATAAAGCACTATATATCATAAATATGTCCTAAGAGTCTTTAATTAAGTTGTAAAACCTAGTTAGGCCTTGAATAAATAACCATGTCAGGTTGATCCTTAGCTATATATCATAAATATGTCCTAGGAGTCTTTAATTAAGTTGTAAAACCCTAGTTAGGCCTTGAATACATAATCATGTCATGTTGATCCTTAGTTGTTATGGATTTGTTGACGGGTACTAAAACCACATGTTAAAAGTTATACTTAAAAAAACGGTCCACTTAAACTTTTCTCTATTTGATGTTATGCAATTCTCCAAATTATAAAGCTTAGCAACCTTGAATTGATGGGCTTTAACTAGATTAAAGATTGTTTTTATATGTTCTTTATTATGTTAAAGAAAACTTATAAACATTTATTATGTTAAAGAAAACCTATAAACATTTATTATGTTAAAGAAAACCTATAAACAAGAAAACAATTAAATTATCACAAAATATATGAAATTGGATAAATCAAAATAACTTGTTATTCTATCGAAAGAAAAAAATAAATAAAAAAACAATGTAACTAAATTCTTCTTTAAAATAAATTAAAAATATGACGATAAAAAAAAGTAATTGCATAAAATTTCCTTCATAACAAAAAAAACTGAACTATGAAATTCCGACAAGTAATTAAATTCTTCTTTAAAATAAATTAAAGATATAATGATAAAGAAAATAATTACATTAAATTTGCTTTATAACAAAAATAAATAAATCTGAACTATAAAATTCCCTACAACCATTCAAATTGACACCATGCAAAAAAATATGAATAAATAATCAACTAAAACAATCTTTAATAACAAAATTGGCCTCCATTCCAAATAAACAATAGTATTTTATAATAGTTTTTCAGAGTTCAAAAGCCAAAAAAAACCTTCTCTAAGTTTCATTCTTTCTTAAATACCCTTTACAAAACAATTAAACTAAGTTTTCTAACCCTTAACCCTATTCTAACCAATGTCTTATTTTTGGTCACGTGGCACCTTTTCTTTATATTCCTCTCATTTCTCAAAAAACTTTGACAAAGTTCAATATGAGGAAAGACATGTTGCTTTAATGGCCCCCAAATTTATTACATCACTTCATACCTTTTGGTATGTTTCTTAATATTGGGAAAGCAAAATTCCAAGAAGGCGACTTTCTTAGTTTCTTTAATAAGAAATTTTTCTAAGTTTTCATTCTCAATACTTTGAATGGCTTGAACTTCTTCTTTAAATTGAACCATGAAATCTTGAAATTGTTTCATCACCTATTCCATTTGATAAAAGTTTTCTAAATGGATGAATGAATACAATTTACACTTTACTATAATTTCTTTTATAAAATCCTAATTTTTCAAACATTACATCCAACATTCTTCTATACTTCTTAGACTATCTCTGTTCAAACTTTCCCAAAATCTCAAATTTATTGTTATTTTATGAAATTCATGTTTGTGAAGCAATTTAATATTGCGATATTCATGCCCCCTGAATTTTTGGATTTCCTTAATAAATGCAAGTTGATCAGATGTCTTTGCTTGGGCCTCTTTCCAAAATAAGATCTTCTTATACAAAATTGAAATCTGCAATGTATGCCCTTACAACTTGAAAGATTTAGAGTAAAAATGTCTTTTAATATTTCTATTAGATTTAGATACATATATCACATAACCAACAAATGTGTTATATATTTCCTTAGCAATTTTTTCAAATTCAATTTGTTTTTCCAACTTTTTTATTTTCATCTTCAAATTACCCACATCATTCTCTTCCAGTTTTACCTTGTCCATGGTTTCTTGTGTTAGTGCTAACCCAGATGCCACCAAATCAACGATTGAATCATTTTTATACTGATAACCTACTCTTCAGTTACACATGCTGCTCTTCCTCCTATTTCTGATTTCTTCTTTCTATGAACCCGCTTCACAATTCTTTGTTGCCTTTTTTTGTATGCTAAGACTTCTAGGTCTGCAACTTCTTTTGATAAAATCATCTATGTACTAGTAGCACAATACATCACTATTCCAAGACTTCCATGTGTAATTATTTCTTCAATCTCAAAACTTTTTCCTTTTTCAATTGTTTAAAATACTTTATCATTGTTTCATCAAAGTTTCTTTCTATAGGGTCCTACATCTTTGGGTTAAGTTTGAACCTCTTTGAAATTTATCATTTTCTATTTTTTGTTTATGCTAGTCCATATCATCTTTCTTTTGCTTTGATTCTTGTTGTTCTTGTTGAAATTTTTTACTTTCCTCTTCTTTTTGTTCTTTCTCTATCTCCTCTGCTTCTTGTTGCTCTTTTTCCCATTGTGCTTTCGTTTCTACTTCTAATTTCTCTTTCTATATTGCAATATTTTTCTTTTCTTCTTCTCGAGATTTTTTCTGTTTTGTATCTTCTAGTTTTTGCTCAAGTTTAGCTTGATTTTCTTTCAAGGATAGGTGCTTGAAAATAAAATCTTACTTATCTTTCAATCTTCCTTCAACCTCATTCAATGAATCGATGTCTTAGGACATCAACTCATCATCCCATCTCTCATGGGGATAGGGCCAAGACCAAGATATGTAAGTCCAATGTTTTACCACTAAACCACGAGGATCATGATTTCTGAACTTGCCTCATGGAAATATGAATTCAAGTATCAAGTTCCATTCTTTCTTAGCATGGTTGGAATTCAAAAGTTTATAATTCCCAGTGTAGAAATTGTAAGGGATGAACAAATTCTTCTTAACATCCTTAACAAGCGCATAATTAAATCCCAGTAAAATGGTTTGGTATGCCATTTAAGATAGAATCAACTCATTTGGAACATGCATAAGCAGTAGATGAGGGGATTCTATATATCCATATATACTCAAATAGGTATAATTTTCCTGTAGGCACCAATTTGCAATGCATTTGAGTATGCCTTTTGCCTCTTCTATAATTCTAGGGCACTCTCTTTGAAAAAAAATTGTGAATAAGGGAGCTGAAAATTCATCACAAACAAGGGAATAAACTCTTTTGTAATTTGGCTCCCATAAGTCTTTACATTATTCATGAATAGGGATCATTGAACAATTCCATTTCCATCTCATTCCCCGAAACAAATTATGAGCACAAACATTGTTTAGCAAATATGAGGCCATATGAAAGGAAGACCCTTTGTGATCTGAATGAGTTTGTGCATTTTCAATGGATTTCTTCAAGGCTAGTGATAATATGGATCTCTAATTAAAAAAAATTCCCTTGGTCACAATTCCATACACCATAGGTACCCAAGAATATTTGAAATGCATATAGTCCTCCCTTCCATGCAGTATACACATGAAAACCATGACATATATAAGGCTATATAAGATTTAACATGTTGTAAATACCATCACTCTTATGGAAAAATATTTTGTCTTCAATCCACTAGCTTGCGATGACTTCTTTCACATCATTTTCATCATGAAAACTTGTAACAAAATCTAAAATTAGGTTATGTTTAGGTTCAAGAAATTTCTACTACTTTTCCACATCAGTAGTCTTGAATGAGGCAATACTTCTTTCTTCTAGTTCTTGATAACCATTTCCTCTATGTCAGTATGTTCGATGAAACAACTAATTACTTCATAGCAAGGAAGGACATGTGTCGTAGATGAGCCAACTAATTACTTCAGAAAAGGGAAGGACATGTGTCGTAGATGCTATAGAATGTAACCCTAATTTCTTGATATTTTGATAAACTAGGTCATCAAAATTTCTTCTGCTAGGGTTGCTTAATGGTGCATCAAAATTTCTTCTGCTAGGGTTTCTTAATGGTGCAATATTTGGATAATTCCCTTCTTGAAACCTTCGAAATATTTCACACCATTTAGGTAGGGATTTATCATTAGAAATTAAGTTTTTAGTATCCCAAAAACAAGTTTCAAATGCTCATTATTTGATTTAGGAAAATTGAGTCACTTGCTCTGTGATTTCCAGCTATGTTTAAACATTTTCAGTTTTTGTATTAGAAATGACAACTTCAATCTTTTCAGGGGTTCCAATTTTAGTCCTTCTTTTGAGTTTCCTGGGAGAAGTCCTAGGTGTTTTAGGAGCAATTTTTTTAGGTGGCATGGTTCCTCGTTCAGGTGCCAAATATCAAAATGAAAAATTGTTTTCAACCAAACTCAATAACCATTTTCTTTATTTTACAAATAAAATAAATTTAATTTACTAAAAAAGACTTGGTTCGGATACAAAAAGAAAAAAACTAGTAGCACTCTAAAATTGATAAAAATTAGGCTTGCAAGTGAAAAAGTGGTGCAAAGTTTTTTGTTTTGGGCAATTGGTGATAATTTTGGCAACAAAGTATATTCGGGTTGAAAAAATTGTTTATCCACATAAATTTTAGTGCATTTAATGTCAATCAGTTCATAAATCTTGCAAAATCTTCAAATATTTGGTAACACGTGTAATTGAAATCATATTATATGTTTTCAGATATATTCAAATTTTATTTCATGTAAGTTTCTTGCTTAGCAATCATGTTTAAAACATTTAGTTCAGGAGTAGTGATGACTTTAATGATGGACATGTTTGGATAATTTCAAAATTTATATAGGATGACTTTCACCACTTTGCAACCAAATCTCAGAGAAAGGTTCACTTCGAATTAGTCTAAAACTTTGTCAAAGGGCTTAATCAGATCAAAACATAACTTTGCAATGATCATAAAACATAATCAGATAGAAACATATCTATTCAGGAACAATAGAAACTTTAATACAGATAATAGTTGGATTGATTATCAACCTTTTCCATTGGATATATAATTACATCTTTTCATTATTAAATGTTTTCAATCGGATATATAATTACATCTTTTCATTATTAAATGTTTTCAAGTGCCTCAAACAGGAAAATATATTCAGATTAAATCATAACTTTGTTTTAATCAAGTGTGAAAGTGATCTAGAAAAAGATTAGATAGTGTCCGAACCTAACCATCGAGTCAAATCAAAACTTGTATTCCAGCCATAAAAAGTAAGAAACACTCTTGAATAAGGTTATTTTTTCATTTAAAATACGGAGAAATCATAAGTTTGAAATCCATTTGAAATGTAGCTAGGATAAAAGTTTCAAAAAGTCCCGAAATATGAAAATCACCACAAATTTGAAAATCATTATAAGTCTTAAAAATCAAATTTACAAAAATGCATTAAGTAAGACAGAAAAGAAACAAAATTGCCTTACTAAAACAAAGTCAAAGTGGTACCCAAAATCTTTCAAGATTTTAGATTGTGTTGAAGCCTTAACATGTTTAAACATTTGGCTTTAAACTTAAGTCTACAATTTCCACCCTAAACCATGGTATGGGTTATAATAATGATCCCTTTAGCACCTGATACTTGAAATCATACCCAAATCATCTTGTAAGGTAAATATTTCATATATAAGACTTATATAGTGGTTTAGGGACATGGATCAGAGGCTAAGTCCCTAATTTTTTTGCTTTAAATCATGAGATTGGCGACACAAAGCATATGTATTATATCCAATCCTTGAAATCAAAAGCAATTTCCTCCAATGGGGTAAAGAATCTTCGTATATGGCTTGTACTATGATTCAAGGTCCCGTGGATAGCCTTTGAGCTCTCAAATCATGAATTATGAGATAAATCCATGATTTTTAACTCCAAGGATATGGCTTGAACCACAATAACCATGTTTGCTACATCTAATCATTGAAATTAGGCCCAAAATACTTCTACAAGAAAAACTTTCCACATGTATGGATTGTATAGTGGTTTAGGGCATTGTGCCTATCTTACAAGCCCCAAAATCATGGATTAGGAGTTATCTTCATGATTTTTTATTCAAACAATGTGTTTATCCATAAGAAGCATCCATATTATACTCAGTGCTTGAAATCATACACGTATTCTTTCCATCGAGAAAATATTCCACATACAATTATTATATCATGGTTTAGGGCCCATGCATGGTCTTTAAAGCCCAAATCACGAACATGTGATAATTCAATGGTTTTTAATCCCAAACCATTACTTGGATCACAATAACCATCCTTGGTGTACCCAATCCTTGAAATCAAACCCTAAAACCTCCCACAATGCAAGGATTCCATAGGCATAGTCTATATTATGGTTTAATAGCATATGCATGGCTTTTGAGTCTCAAAATCATGGATTATGAGCTAAAACTCTAATTTTAGGCTCCAAACCATGGGTTTAGCCATAAAAACATCCATATTGCACCCAATCCTTGAATTGGGATATGCATCTTCTCGTGGACTAAAGATTATACCTATAAGGCCTATACCATGGTGCATTGTCATATGAATGAATTTTAAGGTCAAATATTGTAAATAATGAGATAAATACATGACTTTTGACTTTACTTAAATTTTCAATGAATGAGTGTAAATTGACCCTTTAGGGCTTGGGCTTGGCTCCTTCACCAAGTAAATTATTTCCATCCCATTTCTATTCATCTCAAACCTATTTCCTCCCTCCCTCAATTGTATTTGGTCCCAATCGATATGACCACCACCTACAATAGTGAATACCAACTTCATACCTAAATTAGTCAATTAACAGTTAATAAATCAACAAAACAAAAAACATTAAAAATAAAAACATATTAATAGAACTCCATACACTATCCTATATTCATATAAAGCAAAACTTTCAACTAAATTGCATTATGATTTAAATCTCTAACCTAACTTCTAACTCACAAACCTCCTCAATTATGATAATTTCTAACTCACAAACCTCCTCAATTATGATATCTTTGATTATGTCTTAAAGGATGTCCCCAGCCTTTTAACATTAGTGAAAAGAAAATAGAATCTATGTATACAAAAAAAAATGAGTCTCACCCAATACTATCATAAAGAATATTGAGTCGATTCACATTTCTTAGAAAGAGATGGTATGTTATCATAGATTTTGTCAAAATTAATTCTAGAGAGGCTATAAATTTGTAGAGCCAAGCGATTACTACTTCATGGCAAATCTAGACTGAGCTTGCCATTAACGGAGGCGGTTTCATATTGACTCATCTGAGAACCAAATAGCTGAAAATGCAAATAGGTACAAATTTGTAGAGCCAAGCGTTTATTACTTCACGGGGAAATCTCCGAGTGAGCCTGCCATCAAGGGAGGCCGTTTGATATGAAATCATCCGAGAATCATTCGAGAATTTTGGATTTTGGGGCTCCTCTGCCCGGCCTTTCACCTCTGTTGGAAGTTCAACACCTTGATGCATAACGCAAAGACAAATGCAAAGAAAACAGGGAATCCGACCAGAGCTCCAGCTACTGCACCCAAGAAATCATGCCTATATCCAAAGTAATCCTCCACGAACTTATTCAGTGGTTTCGTTCCCTCACCCAATACTTCCAGAGGGTCTGTAACGTCCCCATACTGCGAAGCAATTAGGCCATACACAGTCCAGGCAACCGGGCATATCCAGTAATACCATATCCACCATTTAGGGATTTTCTGCATCCATTCAGAAACCCATTATGGCAGGCTGATTATTGAGTTGAATCAGTTATAATGAGTTATCCTATTAGCTCTGGGTGCCTAATAAGCGTGGAGTTACCTTTGAACCCCAAGCTTTGCCTACTCAAAATGAAAACAAATATCTTCCTACGTCCTGTTCTTGCCTAGATATATGGGATAATAAAGTTTAGTCTAAAGGAACAGGATAATGTAGGCTGCATACCGGTTTAGGAATGAAGAATCTTGAAAACAGACTGAAAACAGCGTAGAATGCTGCAGCTATTATTGATGCCACTTGTTGGTTTGGAGAAATGGAGACTGTCATCATTCCATAATAGGTGAAGTAGAGAAACGTGAAATAGTTCAGGAAGAAGAACCAGGCGAACTTTTTAGCTGTCCACTCGAAATGGAACATACTGTAAACAATAGGAGTGTACATAACTGTCTGGCCGAGTATGTATGGAAGCTCAATCACCACCTGTTAAAAAAGAAAAGCATCAGAGAATTCATTTGTAAATAGGAAATTTCATACGAATAGAAGGAGAATTCTATAGTTGCCAGAGTCTAGCTTGATGATGTCAACACTGTTGTGCTGAGGGTGGACCTTTCAAGACCTTCCCAAACCCAACCAAAACCCCAAAGCTAACCAAGACCTCAAACCCAGAATTGGTTCATCCAAAAAGCTAAAGGGTACCCTTAGCGTGTAGAAGCATCATGCCATGTTAATACGAGCTAGTAGAAAAATGCTGCCATATTATCCCATGGATTTGGACCCCAAAGCTTGCTTTTGAAACAATAGTGTAGGCCCATAATGTGCCTTAAGGATAAATCTTCGGCGCATGGAGAGTTTGAATGCGGACAGTTAGGGTTGAGAATGAAATTAAACAATGAAATAGGTCTAACCTGAGCCCAAGCATAAGGCAATGCAGAATACATTCCTGCAGCCCTTTCTCTGTAGAACACAGTTCTTTCAACTGCCACCACAGGCTGCACAGTTGAACAATTGTTAACTCCTAAGAATATAACCGCGTTAAACAAGGCCCCTGCAACGATAAAAAGATCATCGTTGTTGTCCCTGATATGCAGTCAAACCATTTCTTAGTATCTGAGAAGATCAGGAGATAATTAACATACAAAATAACAGCATCAAACATTTTTGTGGTTCGTAAATATAAACAATTTAATGTTTCGGACGGTAATCTGTCTTACGGAGTTAAATCTCAAGTACATACCGTTTTGTGCCGACCTTCCAAAAGATTGTTCCAAGGAGCAGAGCACAGACAAACGTGAATGAGTATCTAACAGCGTTATAATCGGGACTTCGCCAATAAGTCCACCACTGCTTCCACAAACAGGAATTGAACTGTCCAAAGAATGATTGTGAGTACTGAGTTGCAAAATAAAGATCCTTTGCTCCTGGAGAGGGAGTGTTGAGCTCTTTCACTAATGTTCTGTTCTGCCTTTATTGCCAATAAAGGATGAAATGTTAGAATGTGTGTTTGAAGCTAATATCTGTCTCTTGTTGACTTCTTGTATTGCTAGATATTATAAGCATAACGATTCTGGTGGGAAAATGTTGATAAGTTTAATTCTTATTTATAGAGGGAAGAGTTCTTGTAATGCTCTGCAAAGTCTATCCCCAAACCATGTTCAGAAGCACTAGAGCTAACTTCCAACATCCATGTAGCTGGGTTGTATTTATCTTTGATCTTTGGTACTCCTGGAATAGCCTGCAGTTTGTAGTGATGAAAATAAGAAAATCAATTCAGATTCAAGCATTAAATTATCAGTGCTCTATGCAAAACTGTTCCTTTTTCTATCGACTACAAGAATTTGCCAAGTCGTTACCTCAAAGTATTCAACAACCTTCTGAGAATTCTGGCCCAGTGGCCCAAAGAAAATGACTTTGCCTCCTCTTTTCATCAATAATAGCTGAACTCATCATAGCAAGTCAGAAATCAACACCAAACTCTGAAAAAATGATACGAGGTATCTTAGAATCTAAACCTTAGTTTACCTCATCAAAAGCTTCAAAGATGTCAATGCTAGGCTGATGAATGGTACAGACAACAGTCCTTCCAGTATCTACTGTATTACGAACAGTTCGCATCACAATTG
>WSFP011478696.1:0-16544 GCA_009831015.1 Picea engelmannii
ATCATTACACTTGCATTATTGTGTGTTTTATTTCCTCTTTATCTACATTGTTTTTGCTTATCACATTCTCTTATACATGGCACCTATTTGCTATCCCTTCATATAGAACATCTCCTACCATGAGATAAATATGTAGTGTGTCGATTTCACTCTTAGTTCTCACCATGAATCCATCCCCTATCAAGTAATTTGTGTGTGTGATTTTTCTAAGGTGCTTCTTACTATGTGTCTTTTTGTTATAATATGTTTTCAGAGAAAATAGGGTTGCAATGCCTTAAATCTATGACTATTTTGAGATTTTTCTTGTTCCATAATGGAATTTAGCAAAATATTGATAATAACATAAAATAAGAGCACAGTTTTCATGTTTTAAACTAGAACTACTTATAGAAAATAACATCATTACATCTATGTCAAAAGAAAACATAACCCAATTGTCACACACCCGACCCCTAAAGTACCTTTTTAAGGGATGGGGCAACACAATTTCACTTTTCTTGATCACCTCAAATCCATGTAGCGAGGGTTCCATTGTCTTCGGTTTGACGAGGGTTTTCCAACAAATATAAATTTGTCTAGATATGTGTTATGGATTGCAAGTTATGGCCCTTCAAAGTTATTTAAGCCTTCATTGACTAGAGTCTCTCACAACCACATGGCTCCCTGTCACCCAACACTCCACCTCATCATAGTATACAAAGACTCTCCCAACCAGGAGTTGACATTTGTCTAGCTCTTACAGGCCTACTAAGTTAATTAATCATTAACATAGTGAAATCCCACTCCTTACTAAATCTCCACGGGCACTTAGGGTTATTAATATTAGTTAACGCTTAAGTCTCCGAACTTTGACGAAATTTCCTCGTCGTGAATTTGTGAATAAACCCAATTCTCCCGAACATTGGAGTTCCAGAGAGGGTCCCACTGATTTAATTTCTTATGTTTAAAACATTATAACATAGGGAAGCGGGAGATTGGTTCGGGCCTTCGACCCTTTTTTTACTTATTTGTTTTATTTCTCCAACGTCCCGGACTCCCACAGGGTCCACACTTACACATGGTTGCACATTGAACGACGAGATAGGAACCGGTGGATCAGAGCCTTCGGCCACTTTAACCATAGTGTCTCGGTATCCCAACTATCCCGAAGTCCCGAGGTCTTGCCACGTAGGTCCGACCTTCGACCCTATTGGAGCATACATTCTAACACCCTAGGCCTCTCGAAGTTTCGAACTCCCAAACTCCTAGGGTCCCATTAGCCATTAGGTCAAGCAACTACGCACCAGGGGTGACATGTGGCAAAATAAGGAGATGACACATGGCCCAATCGACGGGTGACACGTGTCAAGTTCCATTTGACACATAAGGTCTGTGAAAAGCATGAATCGAGATGACACATGGCACGCATAATATGGGTCCACATCACCCTAGGTTATGTAAGCATGCCACGTCACTCAGGGCTAACAGTCTCCGGGAACATCCTGCTTCTCCTACCAGCGGAATTTCCTGGAGCTCCGAAGTCTCGAACTCCCTCCAACCTGTTAGAGTCCTATAGTTCATAGTATTAAATGGTGACTGGATATTTTTCTTTCAGTGATTTTATATTGTAAATAATATTACATTTTGCAAATGATTTCCAAAAGTAAAAGAAAAAGATAAAAAATAATGTAAATGAAAAGAGGGTAGAAAAGAAAAAGAAAAAAACAAGAAAACCCCATGAAAAGAAAAAATAAGTGTGAAATTGCCACATTCCTAGATCCTTGTTTGAATCATACAGTTTAATCATGATCAAACAATTTTCAATTTGTGTTGTAGGTTAGAGAATATTTTTAGCCAAACTGTTTAAGCTTGGCTAAAATAGTTAGGTAGAAGAAGAAATTAATCCAATTGTTTAAGCTTGATTAATTAGTTATATGCATAGGATAGAATATAGGTTAGATGAATTTTCCCTCTAGAGAAAATTAAACAGGGTCTGCACATTAAAATGCACCCTAAGTTGGTGAAATAAGTTAGATTAGTATAGGAAAAATAAATGAGAATGTAAAGGTTTCAAAAAACAAATATTTTGCTTTATGGCGCATATGTTTTAATCGAATTTGGAAAATTGACAAGACAATTTGTCTTGTAGCGCATTAATTCCACACAGATCTTCCTCGATGGCATCGTCCATCCTCTCGATCGACAACTCTCATTTGTTTTTGCCCCCCCCCACCGCGACCTACCTACCTTTATCGGCGAAGGGGGGGGTCCGAAAATTTGTTTTCCGCCGCTCTTGCCCCACCTACGTGGCATTCCCTCGTTGCTTCGCACCCCCCCTCCATTTACCACACATCGCCTACCCCCCCCTCTGAAATCCACTTAACTCACTCCCGATACCACTCACTTTCCTGCCTCTACTCCTTCTCTCCCTACATGACACATGTCCCCACACCTCCTATCTGTTAGCCAATTAACTCCTTCCCTATGACTGTTAGTTGTCCCGTAACGGTCCCGCACCCTAACGGATATCCCTGCACATACAAAAAAACCTTGTTCTCCCCCCCCCCGTTACACTATTTGTTTACTGAGAACTCGTGAAGACCGAGCAAAGCTTGTTGTCAGAATACCACCACCATCACTTGCCTTCAACCAACAAGATTTTTTCTCGGTAATTACAACATTTCTAACCTATTCTATTGTCATTTTTTCAATTATGGCTCCCAAAGGCAAGTCTGTCGACACCTCTGAAAATCCAATGGTTCCACCTCCAATTGACCTGGACCACATTCCTTTGGCAGACATATATTATAAATTTGCAGAGACTAAGTGTCAATTCGATTTATTTGAATTCCATTGCTGGTTGAAGGATAATTTCCTTGACCAGAGTGATGAAATTGGACTCTGGGAATCCAATTTACCCCTCTACATGTTTCCCCAAACCTACTTTTTCCCTGAATTCGTCCTTAAATGCCAAGCTAGTTATCTTCCAAGCCAAAGAGCCATTGCATCTCACAATGGTGAAATTTTGTTTACAATTACTCCTAAGACCATTAACCAAATGTTGTAGATCCCTCAAAATAACTCCACCACCCCTTTCTCTATCGAAGCCCTAAATGAATTATATTAGAAATTGACCTTTTCCCAGAGAGCCCAAATATTTGAAATTTTCCTCCCTGAAGATGCCCAACTGCTTAAGAAATATCCACCATACCCCTCTTCTATTTTCCCAGAGAAGGCTAATCAGATTATCTCCATGGTCTCATGTCTATTAGGATATTATTCTAATGAATGGGTAGATGAACCTATTTTAGGTTTTATGTCCATTTTCTCTACAGAAGGAAAGGTTTCTATGAACTTCAATTTCAGTCAATTCTTGGCTGACAACATTCATGAACAATTTTTTAAGTTTCAAACTGAAAGAATGTTCAAGTATTTTTCAATTTTGGTTTATATGTTCATATTCTATCAAGCAGACATGTTTCCTTTCGCACTCCAGAAGCTAAATGAACAAGGAAGCTCACGGTCGGTCATCTTTTGGACTTCAATGGTGAGAAAGAACTGAGTGGAGTACAGTTTCAAAGATTTTATTGATCAGTTCATTTCTCCAGCTCCTTCTTTACTAAGAAGTAGTACGTAACCCAAGGTTAGTGAAGAAATTCAGAAGGTTTTACATCTAAATGAGCAGGCCAAGACATGTGACTGGTATTTATACCAAAATTATATAGAAATAAGGGTGTATGGATGTGAGTTGCCACCATACAGGTTGCCTAAATACCTCCCAATGAGGATTTTTGCATTGGAGTACATAAGACAAATGATAAATTCAGATGAAATCCACTTTGTAGAAGCCAAGAATAAATCTTAGTTTAGAATTAAAACTCTGATAGGACCATTTATTTGCAACAACAGAGCAGCAGGTGAAGAAGCAGACAACCTCTTAAAACATTTGAAGTTTCCTCTAAGCTTTACTTGGTCATATGACAAATTTGGCATTATTTCTAAGCTGAGGAACAAACAAAATACCACTCCCTATGTGCATACACAAATGCCAGAGATTGAAAAATACATGAACGAGACTGAGTGGGAAGAGAACACCTTGCAAGAAACAGAAGAGAAGCTTATGTCTATGACCACTTCACAGACCATCACACCTCATAAACAAGCAGAGAAAAGATCAAGGAATGAAGACTCTCCTTCAGTCACAAATGTCTCAGCAAATGATTTTCAAATATATAGGAAGAAGACTAAAACCATTCCTACAACATGTTTTCTTAAAGATGGAGAAATGCAGTCTACAATAGTCTTGGAAGGACCACACTCTTCAGCACAGTCAGACCGTTTGTTTGTAGGATCTCCATCATCACCAACTTCACAAAGGAATCCAGACACAACTCTAATATCTGAATCAATTCATGGAGAAAAAGAGTCAAATATTTTTTATAAGTATAAGGAAATTAAGCAAAAGAATGAACTTCTCAAAAGAAGTACTTATACTCAATTTTATAAACAGACTTCTACTACTCAACATAGACTTTTGTCAGCTTTTGACACAGAGAAGGTAAGAATGTAAATGACATTCTTACAGTCACAGGTTCCCTATCCAGAAACAACAGTTAATTACAAGAAGACTTCATTTGAATTTGATATAAAGGATGTCCATCCTATTGATCACATGGATATGCACAGATAGACAGGGAAGATGATTTTTTCAACCCTGACAAACACTACAATGACAACTTCCAAATTACAAGTATCACTGACTAATATCTAGTCTCAATTAAAGATTGAAAAGATCTCTTCTTTGGCCAAGGATAATAAGATAAAATCATTAGAGGAATTAGTACTCAAGATTGGATATGACCCAGCTAATGTCAAAACAACAGAAGAGTTGATTAAGAAGAAGAATGATGGCATAGCATCACTAAGGAAACAATTGAAACTACCAGCAATTGAGGATTCACGGACTAAAGAAGTGGTTGAGACATAGAGCCAAAAAGAAGAAATGCTCAAATTGATTATGGAACAAAATGCACAGATTAGGGAAATGGAAGCAGAGATGGATAAGTTGATCAAGGAAAAAGAGCAGAATGCACAGTTGTCCATAGCTCCTCTATATGCAGTGCCCCTAGCAAGGATAAGAACAACATAAGTTTCTACATCAAAATCAACCTCAGCACAAACTTCAGATGCCTCAGATAAATTAGTGAAATATATGGAGGACATGTCCATACAAGGAGTATAAATAAAAAAGTTACAGGAAGAAGTAAAATCATTACAAGAACAAAAAGAAAGGATCGAGATTTGTCATCAGGCAGAAATACATAAATCATAGAGGCTCAACCAACGACTACAACAGTTAGGAAAAGAAACAACCATGGCTAATACCTTAGCCCAAGCTAAGGAAAATATATGGATAAACATCAATAAATCCATGACAGAGATTTGGCCTTCTATACAAATTATCTTTGAGTAGCATGAGTTAATTCAAAAAGCTAGAGGAGCCATTGAAATAATTAAGGAAGAATTGGGAGAAAAACCAACAGAAGCTACAGATCTCATCAGGTTTCTAAATTCTAAAAACAAACAGGAGTTAGAGGAGCTAGAAATAGAAGACAGAACTAAAACTATCCTGGAAATAAAAAAAAAGGTTCTAACTAAGAAAGGCCTCATGTTGCAATTGGAAGAAAAATGTCAAGTTATGGATATAGGTGTGCAAAGGTTCTTCAACAAGTTTGAAGTGCTAAACAAGAAAGGACTACCTGGTTTATTAGTGTTAAATGACAAGTTAATCACCTTGCCTGATTATAACCAGAAATGAAAGATAGTGGCAAAAGATAATTCAAAATTCGCAGGAATACAAGGAAGCATCACTCGGAAAAAATTCCTGGAAACACCGCAGTTTGATTTGAACATTCATCATGAGATCAAACACATTTTTATCACCAAACACACTTTTGCTAAATACATGGAGGTGGATGAAATTTACAGGAAATTACTCAAAATGTCAATCCCAAGTAAAAAAAGGTGGGACAAATTGTGCGAGTTACTTGAGTAAAGATGGGTTCTACTTTTTAGCAGCAAGGACCAATAGCTAAGTAGAAGTCAAAGGGACAGATTATCAACAGTTTCCATCAAAACAACGCTACAAATCCGAATAGATCTGAAACATTTCTATATTTTTGTAACTAGAGATATAGTTAGTTTAGATATTTCTAAAATATGTCCTGATCAATTATGGCAGGATCTTTTGTAAATAGATGTATAAATACTTCTCATTTCGAAGTATGTGGGGTTAATTTTTGCATCCAAGAAAGCTATCTTGTATTTTCAAGCAGATTGATCAGTAATAAAAAGGGATCTTTCACAAGATTCTCGTGTCAAATTGTTGGTGAAGTGCATCTATCTATGTTTATGTTTTCTTTTCTCTGTTATCATTTTTATGTGTTTTTAATCTTAATTATTCAAAAGAAGGTTGACGAACATAACTTATTTTAATATACTATGTTTTTGGCTTTGAATAATTTCTATGTTTTCAACTGAAATTAAGTAAAACGAATTCTTAATTGCTCTTTTACTTGATGGAATTCCTTTCATTTCTTCCTATTCACTTCATCTAAATTTACAAGATCCAAACAGTTTAACTACTTTACCCTGTGAAGAAACTTTATAAAAGATGAAACCGATCCCTATTTTAAGAGACAGACCCCATATCCCAATGGAAATTTAAGCATTTAATCAGCCAAATATTTCAAACAAACAAACAAATCTTGAACTATCATAAATAGCCTAATATTATAATCTAAACAAATCTAAATCTTACAAAGAGATCCCTCTCTGAAGCTGCCAGGGCTAGATCTTAGCTTCCAAAGTGGTTTGTGGTTACCTCTGTCCTTTTCCTTTCTTCTACAACCTATAGAAATTACAGAGCGATAACACATCCGACCTTCCAATATCCTCTATCCAATGGTCGAGATAGGTCAATGTGGATTCTTAGATCTATAACCTTCGTCGCTTCACGACTTCGACATTCGGGGGTTTGTTGTTTAGTTTCATTTTTACTCCCGAAGTGGTCAACATCGGACTGACCATGGTCTAGATTGAACGGTCAAAAGAGAGGTCTCAAAGTATCCTCGAATCGATGATCCTCGTCGCTTTGTGACTTCGACATTCAGGTTTTTTTTTGTTTAGTTTATGTTATCACACAATTTGTACTTTCCCAAATCCCAAGGCAAGTGAAACAAGATTGGCGTAACAAGGGGGTGAACTATCACTGTCACCTTAATAGGAAACCCCTTTCTTTTTAGGAGTAGGGTAAGACTACCCCAAGGGAGACGTCCCTAGTGACCTAAAGGGTTGGTGAAACTAAAGCAAGGATGAAAATATAACCCCCCTCTCACTGGTCACTCAAGTCAAAAGGTCTTGTTGAGTTTATGTCGTAAGAGATGAAGCAAAATGTAATGGGTGAAGTGTACCTGCCCAGAACAAGACAACAAGCAAACTTATGGTAGTTTTAAGTACAAAATAATATTAGTGCTTCAATAAGACAATAAACTAATGAAATATATGCTAGCTGATATAAAATTGCAACAAAATGAAAGTTTACAACAACAAAAGGTATTGTGTAACAGTTGCAAGAAATATTACTCGAAATTGCTTGAAAAGACAATGAAAAGATGGAATTTACTAGGCAGAATGATAATCAAATGTCACAAGCAATTTTAGAAGTGTTTAGCTAGCATTCAATGTAGATGATGCAGAAAATTTGTTGCTTTAAGATGGCTATAACAGTGATTTATAACAACAACAAGTAAATTATTTTTCTAGGTTAGGTTAGTGTTAGATTTAGTTAGTAATAGCTTAAGAGAATAGTGTTTGAGTGTTTGATCAACCTTCCAACAAAAGAGAGACAAGAGACAAGTGCCTTTAGGGTTTATGGAATCAATTATATCAACACATTAACTTGGAGAGACAACAATGATTATACTTGTCTAAAAGATAACAAGGTGGCATCTTGAGAAGTAGTACCTTAAGTTCTCAAGCACCAAGCCTCAAAGAGAAGGTTCAACTAGGGTGTAGGCACTTCTAGGCCCTAGCGATTTCTCTTATCCTTAGACTCTTGAAAAATATGTAATGCAATAAGAACTAGACAAAGCTTCTAACGTGCTAGAACTTTAGAGCTTTATAAGTTTGTCTAGACGAGATCTTCTTAAGCAAAACTAGCAAAATAAAGAGCAAGAAAGAAGCACCTTATGTTTCTTACTCCTAGGGTTTCAAGCAAGCAATTTTATAATCTTACATATGAACAAGTAAACATACCATAGACATTTATGATGAAATGAAAATTACAAATTTACTTACTTCACCAAGAATAATCAAGCACAAAACCCTAGATTTGCCAAAATTTCACCAAGAAATGATCCAAAATAGCCTCTAAGCAAGTGTGCCTTGCTAATTTCAGTCAATAACTCCTTTAGGAGAAAATTTCAGTCCTCCCTCTTGTGAGAGGTGAGTTATGATATAAAAATGAGAGTACTTTATGCTTATTTATACAAAATTTTGACCTTTAATTAATTTTCAGGTCAAAATAAGGCCGACTTGGCCATTTTACAATAAAATTAAAATTTGACATAATTAAAATTAATTTGCATCTAAAGATACCTCCAAGGGTGACGTCATGCCCTTCTAGGGTGACGTTGAGGCCCATAGGTGGAACATTGAGCTAGAAACGTGGGACACTTGGCCTCCAGAAGCCCCAGATGATGCCCACACGTGCCACCAGTCTCATAAATGTCTCCAAAATGAAAACCCTAGCTCTACATGACGTCTAGGGTCATGATGGTGACGTCCAGTGCCCTCAAGGGCCAACTTCCATGTGGAAGAGCAAGGTTCCCTTTGGTCTAGGTCTTCGAGGGTGCCTCCAAAGGCAACACATTTCTTTTTTCCCGGTGCAAATATTCAATTTCTTCTTACCCCTGGATGGGGTTGCAACATCCATCTATGGGATTTAAGCCCCCATGAAGGTCCGAGCTAATCATTCCCTCATTTGTACCTGTCCACCGAGCAAGGTCCTGCAACAACAACAAGTACACCCTCCAGGGGTTCATAAGTCACAGGGATCATAGCATGTAAATCACATCCAATAATTAAATTACCCAAACATGTGCATCAAACCCCCCTTAACCCAGACAAATGATCAAATATGTTATGCAATTTTACAAGTTAGGTTTGGAGAAGTTCTCAGATCATCCTATTGGGCTAATCTCCCTTAAGTTTGGGGTGTTTCCCAGGTGGGATCTAATCCAAGTCATGTAAGTGTATGAAGTGGCATGGGGTGCATGTAATAACAGGGAAATGTAAAGCCTTACCTATGGGTGCCTTTGTAGAGGGAGAGTTGCACCTTGTCATGAATGCAATTGTTTCCTAGCCCATTCATTGCCTTTTATTCTTAGCTTTATTTATTTTGATCTTTTGATTTCAAGGGAAAAGTTGAGGGCCACTGTCATGGATTGATGACCAAAGGTGACAACGTTATCCACAAACACTTCATGGAAATGAGAAGGATGGCTCATGATGAGACCCCCTTTCTCTTGTCTATGACACCAAGAGCCACTACCCTGGTTTGATGGACATATAGGTGGTAGTGTCATACTGCTACATGCCCATGGTCATAATAGGTTGGTTCATGATGAGACCTCCTATCCATCAACTAGTACCTTGAGTGTTTATGCATCTTATGGGTCCCCTTTTCTTACTGAGAAGCCTTTCATTGCTTTCTCAGGGATCCTTGGGTGAAGCATCTCAAAGGTTTCAACATTGGCTTTTAACTCTTAACAACTACTTTTACCCTTTGGGCCTTTATCTCGTTCTTCCAACAAGGCAAGGTACAACCCTTCATAACGTAGCCAATCCCAATGCCCAAACAAGGATGGGAGAGATGGAAGGAATAAAGATGGAAAGTGGTAAGTATGTAGGGACAAACAATTACTTTTCACAGATCCACCCAGTGGCAACCCTTCCTAAAGGGAAATCAACTTACTAGGGCATCATGTCACCCCTCCAGGTACGAACGAGGCAAAGAGCATAATTTCCAAGCAAACGTCATGAAATGAAGAAGGATTCAATACAACATATTCAAGTGCTTCAAAAAATCGGAGTGCTACATACCATGATACCCGAACTCATTACCTCGTGGAGCAAGACCAACCGCTACTTCAGGACCAGACTAGTGGGATGGATACTGTTGTTGGTGATAAATGGACTGCACTAAAGAAAAGAGGGGCCCTCTGGGGCCATGCTCAAGTCGTATGGCTCTCAGTACTCCATGTCTATGACCTATGGGCCTCGAGACATGATCTCCTTATTTATCCCTAGGCTAGGGGATAATTGTTTCCTTTTTATTCCTGAAGTGGTCAACGCCAGACTGACCATTGTTTAGATCCAACGATCAAAAAAGAGAGATCCCGAAGTATCCTCGAATCGAAGGTCCTCATCACTTCATGTCTTCGACATTCAAAGGTCTTTTTTTGTTACACTGTTTGTTTTCCCCGAAGAGTTAGGGTCCTAAAGTTCAAGTAGCATAGTTCCTTTGGGGCATAGCGAGAGGTTCTAGGTCATGGTCATATAAGATATTAACAAGTCCAGGGCTATGCTCTTCAACTCATTCTCCTCTTCGACCTCTGAAGTCCTGGAGTTCCGAAGGAGACCCATTTATATTACATTAATTACAACTTAATGTAATTACTAATATTTATTAACCAAGCGACTTTGTAGGTCTGAACCTTCGACGGTTTTAACTCGTGACGTCCATCACCCAAAATGCTATGGAGTCTCGAAGCTCCAAACTCCCGGAGGCCTAACTCCTTTTGGGTATGATTCAATGGCCTAAATCTATCCTTGCAACCAGATCAATGACTATTGTGGTTTATTCCGTACTTCATGGCTCTGCTTCCCTTCAACAAGGGATTTAAACCATGGTTTTCATAGGCTTCGGTCTTGGTCTGCATTCTACGAGCGTTATACCTTATGAGCTTGCAAATACTTTGAATGAAGTGTGGGCACACTTCTTGCGCTTCTCCTGGAATTTAGAACTCAGAGAGTTCTTAACCTCTACACAAATTGCATAGCATCTGTGCACCCTCGCACTACCTCTCCCGAGCTTAACAGACCCTTTTTGCAGTGGACCCAAAACAACTGGAAGTATAGACATGCATACATGAAATTGTGCCTATGGTCAACAAAATCACAGTTTATTTCCTTTAATTTGATCCACTACAGGGGGCTCAAGCATTTACGTATACAAATCATGTTCAAACCGTATATTTCCTTACTTGCTTAAATACACAATCAAGCAAAATAAACAAAAACATTCTAATCATCAAACAAGCATGCACATTCCTGAAACATTCACATGATATTCAACCTTAATTTACAATTACAGTTCAATTTCACAGGGTATTAGAATGCTTATCTATTACAAGCGGTATCCATCCAATTGACTGTGGGTGTTTGCCTCTCCACCCAACCGTAGGATCAAAGGCATTCACTCTTAGCACTCTGGCCACCCCCGTGCCAAGACATGATATCATTAGGGGAAACTCCTACAATTTCTTAGAGATTCTCTCTCTGTCACAGCCTCTACGAGGTTTATCAGATGCTTCCTCGACATCAAGATCATGGCCCTTATCTCCGAGGAGTCCTCTTTTTGTTCTCTCCTATAACCAGAACAATTTAATCCCTCAGTTCTTCTCTGAACTGGAGATCCTCATGCGCTCTCATCTTTCTCTCAGCATATCCAGGTCGCACATACCCTTGTGGGAATGTTCTCCTTCTTGTCTTCCTTTGTATGTATTCTTGCACACCTTTTTCCTCCCCAGGAAGGTTTTGGACCTGTCCTCTTCCTTCTGTTAGAAGGAACTCGGGTCAATCTGAGCCTGCAGGAAACTACACCATGTGGTACTTTGGGTTAACAATTTTATGTTTCCTCAGCTAGACCCTCCATGCTTCCATTCATTGGGGTAATTGATTGTTCAACCACCAGTCCTTTTCTCATTAACTAATTTTTCCTTGGGATCAGGATGAGGATTATTATTTCAACAAAGAGAATTTGGGTCATTTTGACATAATGAACCCTCTCTACAGTTTCCTCACTCTTTCCTCTAGTGATATCATGGCCAATACTTCAAGGCTTCACCCCCACAATCAATTATTGGAAATCTAAAAAATAATACATTTACATTATTCACATGCCATAGCATGGTAATCATAATTAATGATTAATTACAAGTTGGGGGAAACATGGATATTACACCAACATTGAAACCTGGTATGATAAAGGCTAATCATTAAAGTTTAAGCTTGAGTCAATATTGATGAAGATGGTAGGTGTGTCCTCCTCAAGATTGGCCCTGTCAACTTATTTAGATTGAACTACTTTCAAATTACCCAATTCCTCTTCCTTCATCCTTGGAGGTTTTCCATTCTCATCCATATCCTCACTCCTTGCCTTCAACCATCAAATTGCATTGATCAAGTTGTCATATTTATGGTCTAAATATTCCAATTTATAGTCTAATTGGTCCAATTTAGTGAGGATTTTGTTCTATTAGGAGTCTCTTACTTCCATAGGTATGGAAATTAATGTCACCGTATGTCAATATATGTCCACAAGCTTAAGAATGTAGTATCTCTACTATGATAAAACCCAATGTCTAGAACCCACGGGAATATCTCCTCATCTACTTTAATGCTGGAAGTCATGCCCCTCTATTCCCTAACCTTGCTTTCAATTTTCTCAACTTCTCTCTTTACCTACTAAAAACAACCCATTGCAGGTTGTTGTTTCCTCCATCGTTGAGGACTTCACCCTATTCCTCAAGTGACTTTGAGGAGGGGCAGAGTTCTAAGTGCATTTCCTCTACTTCCCTTTGTGAATTCCTTGATTGTTATCACCTTGCTCCATCTATGATTTTCTCACCATCCTCTCCAAGCAGAGGGTCCACTTTAAATGCCACCGAGACAAATTGTGTCTACTAAGCCAAGAGTGGATACTCGAGACTAGCAAGTTGACAACCAAATTGTAATGTTCCCAAGTTGTTTGTTGCCCGAAACAAAGTTTTTCTTGCTGATTTTTATGTGTCTGAGTTGTGGTTTGTTTAATATTTGCAATGGTGACATTCTTATGATGTAACAACAATATAGTAAACACATAAGTGCAGCAAGTAAATGAAAATGTACCGAATTCAACACAAAAATACCAACAATATCAGATCTGACCTTTATTTATTTATTAAGTTGATCACCATACATAGAATCTTTAGATCTGGAACAATATAAGGAAAATATGAAGCTCAAGCTTAAGACAACTCCAAAATACAATAGAATAGAGTAATAGAAGTCCCTTGGAGCCTCCAAAAGATGCAGATCGATATAGATGAGTAGATATGGTTGTGTGCACCCATGTACCCTACAAAATCCTTGGAATAAACTCAGATCTAACATATTTGGCCTCTTAATCACAAATTATGGACATAGAACAACAGATCTGAGGGTTCTAAGCCCTGGAGTGAAGTTTCTCCACCAATCGAGAAGGTCTGAGCTTAGATCTCAATAATCCATCTTCAGAAATTGCGCCCTTCCTTCAGAAAATCGCTCCAAATCCACATTAATTCAATAAGCAAGATAAACTCTCCAATAATTGCTGGAAAAGGGTACTAGGATGATATCAATGACTTCTGAAATAAGTTTGGTTGTAGATCTGGCTTCCCCAAGTCAAAACGAGCTCTTCTTCTTCAGCTAGTGCGCCCCACCTGCTGGAAATTCTTCAAATTTGTGCTCTGTCTCTTCCAAAAGCTGGTAATGATGATCATGTAGTGGAGTAGAATGGTGAGGGAGGAATAGTTCACCTCCTTGGCCAAGCTTGGGCCAAGAACATAGGGATATTTCACCTCCTTGCTGGTCTCTAGGGTTTCTTGACTCAAAACCCTCAAAACGTAAGTTGCATAGCTCAAGTGATCACAATGATAGAATAACGTGAATGAGGAGTGAGGCGCCCTCCTCTCTCTTTTATACCTCCATCTTCTAATTCTTCATTGAGTTACTTTATGACTTCTTGTAATTTTTTATTATAATTTCCCTTTAAGTCATTAATCCCTTTTTCCCAAGTCACTTTAATAAAATAAAGTTGATTCACCTAGTGACTTCTTAAGTGCCTCCTACCCCTTTTTCCTTAGAATATAGTCTAGAGGGGTGACTAGACTACTAAGTCCTCCTCGACCCCTTTCAAGGATACAGGAACATTACCGTCTCCCCCACAGTGAATTTCTTACCCACAAGCAATTTTTCACCTGCTTGTTGTAAGACCCATTCATTCTCCCATGTAGCATGTTCTATAGGAAAGTTCTTCTATTTAACCGAATATTCCTTAACCTTTACGTTCCTCAACTGTTTTTCTCTCACTTACAACACCTCTTCTAGTATCAAAGTCAAATTTACTTCCTCATAAATCAGGGGTAGCTCTTGATTATCTATGACATGCTGCTTCAAGGTGCTTTGTAGGCAAGATACATGGAAAACATTGTGGATTTTTCTCTCCGGTGGTAATTTGAGCTCATATGCAACCTCCCCAATTCTTCTTTGTACTATATAGGGTCCATAGAAATGTGGTTTAAGTTTTTAAACCCCTTTGTTCTTAATATATGCTTGCTTGTACAGTTGTAGCCTTAGATAGACCAAGTCACCTACCTCAAAGTTGTGCTCCACCCTTTTTTCTGTCGACATACATTTTTTGTTGATTTTGTGCCCTATGTAAATTGTCCTTGAGCTCTTTCAAGATGTATTGAATTTCTTGTATCCATTCTTTGGCCATAGGAGCCCTGCTATCTCCAAACACAACCTCAACAAAAGTAAGGGGTTCATAGTTGTACAAGGCCTTGAATGGAGACATACCAATGGATAAGTGGTGGGTGGTGTTGTAACAATATTCACCTAAATAGAGCCATTTGAACCACACTTTCTGCTGCCTTGCTACATAATTTCTGAGATAACCTTCTACCCATTTGTTTACTATTTATGTTTTCCCATATGTTTGTGGATGGTAGCTAGTGCTAGGAGTCAACTCAGTTCCCACCAATCTAAACAATTCCTACCAAAATATGCTCATAAACTTGTTTTCCTTGTCGCTCACAATGGTCTTGGGTAATCCTTGCAATTTGAAGACCTCTTTGAAGAATAAGTCAACTACCTGAGATGTGCTATAATCCATGGTGATGGCATAACAGTGAGCAAACTTAGTTAAACGGTCCACTACCACAAATATACATTCTTTCCCTTGTGCTTTGGGGAGCCCTATAATGAAGTCCATGGATATACTTTCCCACTTACGCTTTGGGATGGGGAGAGGTTGTAGTAGACATGTAGTGTGGTTGTGTTCAACCTTATTCTTTTGGCAAGTAGTACACTCCTTAATGTGGCACATAACTTCTACTTTGAGTCCCTTCCAGGAAAATCTATCTCTTATATGTTTGCAAGTCTTAAGAAACCCTTGGTGCCCTGCTATAGAATCATGGAATGCTTGGAGCACTTTTCTCTTGAAGGATGATTATGGAACTAACTGAATCCGCCCCTTGTAGTAAAGAATGTTATCAATAATCATGTACATATCATCTTGTATATGTCCATCCATCAACTCACATGCAAGTTTTTTTTTTGAGTATTCTACCAATAAATGGGACTTCCAATCAATTGAGATCTCAGTCATTGAGTATGCGGAGGGCCTCCTAGACAAGGCATCTGCTACTACATTATTCTTCCTTTAACATATTCTATGTCAAAGTTATATGCTTGGATTTTTCTCACCCATTTTTGTTGCCTCTCACTAAGATCCTTATGTGCAAGAAAGTACATGAGGCTATTATGATCAGCTCTCACCTCAATTTTTTCTCCCACTAGATATTTTCTAAACTTGGCCAATACATGCATTATTGCGAGCATCTCCTTGTCATAGTGGTGTAAAGAAGTTTAGGACCTCTCAATTTCCGGCTCTCATAGGAAATAGGATGCCTATTTTGCATAAGAACAAACCCAACACCTTCACCAGATGCATCACACTCCAATATAAAAGGCTGAGAAAAATCAGGTAGAGAGAGTACAGGGCAAGTGCTCATAACCCTTTTCATTTTTTCAAATGTAGATTGAGCCTCCTGGCCCCACGCAAAGGCCCATTTTCTGGTCAAATCTATCAATGGTGTGCACAGTTGGGAGAACCCTTTGACAAAATTCCTATAGTAGCTGCAAATACCCAATAAACCTTTTAGTTCTGTAAGTGTTTTGGGAGTGGGCCAATCAATGATGGCTTGAATCTTCTCCTGATGAACCTGTACCCCTTTTTCTCCAATAATATGTCCCAAGTAGAGGACCTCTATCATCCCAATCTCACATTTTGATTCTTTAGCATATAAATATTGTTGTTCCATGTTGCTCAATATTTCGTCTACATGTTTAAGGTGATCCTCCTATGTTTTGTTGTAAATCAATAAATCATCAAAGAATACAAGCAAATACTTTCTCAA
>WSFP011478697.1:0-16543 GCA_009831015.1 Picea engelmannii
GCCTTAGGATTGGGAGAAAAGGAGGAGGCCTCACAAGGGCCAAAAGGATGGACAGAGGAGACTAGAGGACAGATCTTAGGAGAAACCTAAGGAAGATGAGAGAAGGGAGTGACATCCCATTAAACGAAATAATTTTTAGCTTCTTAGAAGAATAAGATCTCTCCTGTGAAGGTGCATGAAACAACCATCATTCCATCTAACCAAGAGCATCTAAGGAGGACGTTGTACTCCAAGTTTCTCGAGAGGATTCCAACCTAGGTAGGTAATCCTTGGGATGGGGAGAAAAGGAGGCCTCACAAGGACCAAAAGGATGGACAAAAGAGACAAGAGTAGCCTAATGAAGAAGAGAGAAGGGAACAGGATCCCATTAGAAAAAATAGGTCTTGCCTTCTTGGATGAATAAGATCTCTCTCATGAAGATGCAAGGAACAACCATCATTGCATCTGACCAATAGCAGTTATGGAGGATGTTGTATTCCAAGTTTCTCGAGAGTACTAAAATTTTAATGTTCATTGTCTTGGAGCCGAGGGATGAGGGTATTTCAATAACTCTTAGGGGTTTGGTCTTAACCCTGTTGAAACTGTGAAGGGTCCAAGAAGTAGGAGAGAAGAAGGTAGCACCAAGGGCATGACAGATAGGAGATGCTATGATATTAAGAGAAAGTCCAGGATCCACAATGACATGTTTGATCATGAAATCATTTTATAGAATCTCTATGAAATGATGAGTTGACCATGTTGGCCTTCCACTATGTGGTAGAGAGAGTGCTATAAATATCAAAGGACGAGGAAGGGGCCTAAGCTTAGGTGAGCTCAACAATAAATTTGGACAAATCCTCAATCATGTGGGCCCTTTGGTCAAGGGACACCTAAATAACATCCATGAAAGAGATCTGGGAGGCATGATGGGAAAGGCCCTAGACAAGGGAGAAACAGGATGTCGAGGGAGTCCAATTTTGGATAATAAAAATAGGGGAAAGAAAGGGAGGATAAGAGGTCATCTACTAGTTGTGAGAGATGACCCTTATTCATGGGAAGGAAAGGTACCCTTGACATCAATGAGGATAAGTGCATTAACATTCCAATGCAAATGTGTGCAAGATGAGGGATATCCTCAAATATGTAAATGCTTTACTGATGTTACAAGGTGTGCAAAAAAATGGAGCATTTACAGTGTGAAGTTGTAAGGTAACTCTTGCAACCTTGTTGGAGAAGGTTATGAGTTGTTCACACTAAGCTATGTTTTATAATTGAGCTATGTTATAATATGTATAGATGAGAAAGAAGGTTATTTCTTTATCCAAGGTGGTCTTGGATAGTTAGCACTGGGCATTGTATCTAATGTTGATCACTACTTTCATGCATGAAATTGGGTTGGCCAAGGTCTGCATTTAATTGTTTGGATTTTATCATGGCTATGTCCAGTTGCATTTTGATTGGGTCCATTTTGATCACCCAATGTCTCTTTAGTATGATCCCTAGATTGTGAATTGGTGATGGCATTGTACACTAAGTTGTTGCTAAGGTAGCCCATGTTGTTGACTATTGTTGACTATTGTTGTCATAAATCTAAGGTCATATGTAGTTTTGATATTGGTATTGTTATCACAAAGATAATATTATGTGATTCATTGAGTATTCACACAATCATTCTAGCATTGGCACAAAGTGCATTGAATCATGTTGGTATGGTTTGTAGAAGTTGGCCATGCATCATGGAACTCAAAACAAGCTAGTCATTCATAATAAAGATATATCAAACATCATAATGCAAATTACAAAATCATGACATTATTGTGTG
Organism: Picea engelmannii; assembly: GCA_009831015.1. Taxonomy (NCBI): domain Eukaryota; kingdom Viridiplantae; phylum Streptophyta; class Pinopsida; order Pinales; family Pinaceae; genus Picea; species Picea engelmannii. Next base: position 1,802 of record WSFP011478697.1, read on the forward strand.
CAAAAGGAATAATGTCATCCATATATGTATATTGCATATATTGGTTCTTAAGTTGAATGAAAATCTACTTCAATGTTGGAGTGCTTCGCTTATTCATCACCACTTAACCATTCCTCTTTATTTCATTAAGATTATTGTTCTTCCAATGTAGATTAAATATAGCTCAATTATGATTGCAATTAATATTTACAATGCTAATGTTAATTTACTAGTGTGTTCCTCTTGCTCTCATATTGGTTTCTTCAAAAATTACTAATGATAAGATTATGTTTCACAAGTCAAAGTTGAAATCAACATTACAAGTTAATTTTTGTATATGCCAAAATGTGGTGGACACAAGATTTACACCATAATGAGTAAATATTGGCAAGATGATTATATATCTATCTAAGGTGTTCTTGGAAAAGAAACTTTGGGCATTGTGTCCAAAGTTGATCACTATTTTCATGCACAAAATTAGGTTGGCCGATTTGTGCATTGATTTGTTCAAATTTTAGTGTTGTTTGTGTGTTGTTGCATTGGTGATTGGGTCCATTTTGGTCACCCAATGTCTCTTTAGAATGGTCCTTAGATTGTGAATTGGCAATGGCATGTTTTGTTAAGTTGTTGCTAAGATGGCCCGTGTTGTTGACTATTGTTGTCATAGATGTGAGGTCATATGTAGTTTTCATATGGGGATTTTTTGTGACAAAGCTAATATTATGTGATTCACTAAGTGTTCTCACAATTGTTCTAGTACTGGCACAAAGTCCATTGAATCGTGTTGGTATAGTTTGTAGGAGTTGAGGATCCATTGTAGAATTTGAAATAGGCTAGTCATTCATGATAAAGATATATCAAACATCATAATGCAAATTATAAAATGATGACATTATAGTGTGCAAAAGGAATGATGTCATCCACAAGTGTATATTGCATATATTAGTTCTTAACTTGAATGCAAATCTACTTCATTATTGGTGTGCCTGCCCATTCATCATCACTTAATCGCTCCTCTTTATTTCATTAAGATTATAGTGCTTCCAATGAAGATTAAATATACCTCAATTGTGATTGTTATCATTTACAATGCTAATGTTGATTTATTATTTTCTTCTTCTTGCTCTCATATTGGTTTCTTCAAAAATTACAAATGATAAGATTATGTTTCACAAGTCGCAAGTTGAAATCAACACTACAAGTTAATTTTTGTATATGCCAAAATGAGTGGATGCAACATTAATTACACCATAAAGTGAATCTTGGCTTTCTTTATCCCTTGATTAGGGGGTCATATGTTATTTAGTGCATGTTGTTATTGTCATTGTGTCTCTATTTCCCTCGAATAGGGTGTCAACGGGTGAGGCCATGGATGCACATGTGTTGTGTTGGGCTGCCACTTTGTCATGCATCGAAAGGAATTCATTGTGGGAGCTAGATAGGTTAGCTCAGACAAGATGTTTGGAATTCAAACTGTGTCGAGAGGGGTAGGACACCCCCCTTCCCAATATCTAATATGATGGTGGTAACGAGCCTCGTTTCTTCGGTGGTACAAAGAAAGTACACTCAGTTTTTTGATTCGAAGGTGCGTATTGATTGGTGGAAGTACAGGGAAGAAGATGGATGATCATATTATGATGACAAGAAGTTTGGGCGATAATGAAATGATGAAATTTTTGGAAAGGGGAGGACTACTTCCTTTAGAAATTTGGTCTGAGGCGCTAGCTAGATTGAATTTTTTCAGGAGCATAGGATGGATCTAGCTTGCAGGAAGGAAATCTTCCCTAACTCTAGGTAATACTTCTTTCTCTACTTCATCTATGGTTTAGTTGCATTGTGCTCTACATGTGGTTTGGTTCTTGTTAGGTTTTCCATTTCATAACCCAAAGGAGTGGTCAGAAGCATCAGTCAAGACCAGGAGGGTTCTGAGGGATTTCCCCTACTGGCTCATCATGCTTGTGATTTCCATATGCTTGTTGGTGGTTTGGTTGTGGTTCAACCTTGGTCTCTGGTTGTTTTTTCTCCTAAAGTTTAATGTGGGTAGAGATTTTAGCTGCGGGGGGGGGTGCGCAAAGAAATAATTCCATGCGGGTGATAGTAAGGCTTCTTCCTCTTGGGGACCGATCTCCACAACCAAAATGGAAAGATATGCCTAGGAATTTTGGCATCGTTTTAAGGACAAAATTTTAGAGGTGGCGAAGCAGGAAGTGGAGGCAATGGAGATAGTGGTAAGGGCCAAACGTCGAATGACTCTCGATGCTATAATTATGGAGGAAATTAAAGGATGGGTGGAGTACCCAATTCATTCACGATCTCGGGATACCAATTTTTTCAGGATAGTAAAGGCCTACTAACTAGTGAATACTTTAGTCTCCCAAGCCTTCGAAAAATACAAAGAGGAACAACAAGAAATTATTCATACTATAAAATTTATTTAGGGAAAGTTTGAAGCAATGTGCAAGGAAGTTTTTTATATAAATATTAGTGTTTCAAAGGTGTAAGAAGAAGAATACATAGGTAAATAGGTGGAGGGATCATCCATCTCAACATGAACTCATACCAACTGTTATAGCACAAAATTCCACAGCTAGGCATGTGTGTCATGGCCTAACCCTTTCCCAAAGCTTGCTAGACATTTTCCAAAATTGCCTCTCCAAAATCATTTAAAAATCATTCCTTATGAGCATATCCATGGGTTTCCCTAGTTCAACACGCGTACATCTGCAACTTTCCAGCTTTCAATCTGCAGATTCCCTCAAAAATCATGAAAAATAAAATAATTATGTGTTTTCGGGTGGGTTTTTAGGTTGGGCTTGTTTCCCAACGTTCCCATGCATGTACACAACAGAATCCAACTCCCCCAACCTCTTTGGGAAGACATAAAAGCACCATTGATGGATAAGGAGGGGTCAAGTCCCTTGGTACAAGGTTATTCTTCCAGTATCTAGCAAGCCTCCCTTTCCTATAATCCTCTGAGCAACACCCCTTTTATCTAGAAACTCATTTTCCAGCATCTATTTCCTATCTATATGGCTATAGGGTGTAACCTTATCCCTATTTGGGAAATCCAAGTAAGAGTATAGTGGTTGAATCGATGCTTGAGGGATTCTTGGAGGAACCCGGACAGTTGGCTTCAAGGCAGTGCCAAAAGCGAGACAAGGTTGTAACTTACCTTTCTGATTTGGTGTTAATAGAAGAGTTTGTTTTCCCTCCTATCTTGTATTCATTGTATGTTTTTTCTTATGAAGTTTACTTTGGATATGATATAGGACATGTATACTCTTTGATCGTATAACTACCTTCGTAGCAGCCCTTGTATTGTGTCCATTTTGCAGGTTGGTTCCAACAAAGGATCAGGAGCTCATCGAAAGAAAGGAGTGGAAACGACATCAAACAGGAGACTTAAGGTGCACTCTTTCTCCTTTTTTCCTTCCCTAACTTATCCTAGTAAATTAGTTAGGAGACTTAAGGTGCACTCTTTCTCCTTTTTTCCTTCCCTAACTTATCCTAGTAAATTAGTTATTCTTTCAGTTTTGTGTGATTGTCCTGGAAGGAAGATTTTTCTCTTCTCCATACAGTCTTGATTTGTTGTGATTTCAACCCAAAATCACGAAGGAAATATCTCGTCAACAAAATTGGCGACCATACTATGGATTTTTCCTAGTTTGGGTCAATCTCTTAGGGTATCTTTCTTGATTTCCTTGTCATTTATTCTATAGTTGCAGAGTTTTTTACAAAGTTTTTATCCACTTAGGAATTGTTGCCAAGTCCTAAAGCCCTCTTTCTTGGAGTGGATTTTTATTTTTATGAGCTTGCATAGCCATCCATGGGTTGTTTTTCTACAGACCGCGTACATATGCATGTTGCACTTCTACAACCCGCGGATATCCGCAAGTTTCACTACTAACAGTCGCAAACCTGTGTGAATTTGGAGTTTTTTTTTTTAAATCATCTTTCTTTCTGGGCTTAATACTTGATTTGCTCAGTTTTATGGGTTGTCCTGATTCTCTGATTGGATTTGTTTTGTTGAAATATGGAAGTGTATTATATAGAAAAAAAGAAAAGATTTTATTTTAGTTATTTGGTATAAGTTTTTTATGGTTGACTGGAAGATCATCCTTGTTTGTCTGAACGTCCAGACTCATTGATTTTTCAGTGGTTTCCTGACTGAGCGCTTTTTGTCTATGTACCTATTTTTCCTTGTTTCAAAAAGAAATATTACATCTCTTTGTTTTTATTTCTTTTGTAAATGAAAAAGAACAAAAATATGCTTGTTTGTTTTCTTCTCCTTTCTTGAACCCTTGCCTCTCACCTGTACAAGAAAAGATTTGGTTATTTAGCATTCAAGTAGTTGCATTTCCATAGCACTTTGGTAGTGGTAGCCTTGCATTGGAAAAAGAAAAGAATCTAGTTGTGCAAGTTTTGCATTCTTGTTTGCATTTAAGTTTCAAAAAAGAAAATTGCAGTTTGCATTTCAAGGTGTCTTAAATCTTGCATTCAAAATGTTTTTCTTTCATTGAAAAGAAAAAGTGTTTCCTTTGTAAGTGTACTTGCATCCATTTTTCATTTGAAGAAATTGCATTGTATTCTTATTTTTCATTACTTTTGGAGTCGATCAGAACATCACCAAAGTTGCATCCACACCCTTTTTGAGTAAAGAACAACCCGTTAAAATGAACGCTTAAATAAAATCCATTAGAAACTTTCATTTTTCTAGGGTAAATGAACAAGTTTAGGTTAGGGCCTTGGTGTAGGTTGGAGAGTAAATTTCTCCAAGGCCACTAAACCAACATAGGTGTCTGAGATAAGGAGTGAAGAATCCAGTTGTCATATAGGTTATTCCAAAATCTCCGCTAACATAGGAGGTCACATGAGGAATGGTCGAGGAGATTCCCCTCCAGAGTTGGACAGAGCGTAGTGAAGAGATCATGTATTGGGGGTTTCGATTGTGCCCATACCTCCACGAGAGGCGGTGCTTTCGAGGCTTCGGGATTTGTTACCATTCCCACACGTTCGATCCCCATTTTCGACTGTACCCCCCAAGCGCCGACTGCAAGTTGGTAACCATAGTTTCTTATCCTGGGTACATCAAATAGGTGACCATGGGGGTTTGTCATGGTACCTAGGGAATATTTTGCATCACACATTTCAGTATTGTTGGAGGGTGCCTCGTGAAGTGATAACACTTACACTGGATAAGGCTTATCTGTGGAGGTCATGATAACTAAATCTCACACCTTTGTGCGTTGGTCCACAAGACTTAATCAACCCATGCCTTTGTCCGGAAGGGCTCGAGCCCACTTTTTTGTTATTTCGATCCCAAGACTTAATCCACTTGAGTTGAAATCTTGACAAAGTTGTTTGTGTTTGTCTTATCTTTAGGGATTTATAGTGTTGTGATTGGTGAACGTAGTTCAACTTTAGAAGAAAATTCAATTTTCACCGAGAGATGATCACTCAAAGTGGTTGATCAATCGCCCCAGATATCGAGGAGAATTCAAGGTCTTCCACCCCAAGAAGAGGTTAGAAATAATTCTCCTTCGCCTCCACAAAGGTGTCGGCTTGATCCCTCCGGCAATTTCTTATCGATCAGGAAGATTGAGATCGTAAGCATCAACCCTCCAGAAGTTAACATTTCTAAACTAGAGGAGGTAATCATTGAGGATCTTAGAGCCAAAGAGTTCACTCCACACTTTAATTCTTTGTTACCTAGGAATTTCCCATTTCTAGTCATCTGAGTCCCACCTCTCGAATCGGACTTCACTAATAGTATCCCTCTTCATTGGGACATTATGGACGACACTTTGTCGGTGTCAAGGTCAAGAGCCCATGCAACTCCCACCTCGTCGATAGTCTCAAGGGGAATATTTCCTCCTGGTATGTCGAACCAAACAATGGGTGTGATTCAATCCACCATCAACGCATCGACTAGTAGCATTGCTTCACTGGTTGTCAGTCCCACTCCAATTTCGAGTGCAGCTGCATCGTTTTCATAAACAACGAATTCTTTTTCATACGGAATGTAGTCGATCAACATGCTTAACACATTGGCTAGTTATCAGCTAGCATCCCATTATTTGAATGTTGTATTAGGGAGAACTCTTGTTCCTTACCAAGCCTTTTCTTGGGGTGGAGGTCACATTCCTCTGTCATCCCCATTCGTCAGAAGTAGAATTTTCCAATATTCCTTCCCTAACTCTGCATGGGGCTAGGGAAACTCTATCGATAATGGATCCCAATCCACTAGTATGTCATCTACATCGACCATGTTCACACTTTACGGTGGGTTCGAGAGTAACCCTTTCACTGCTTCCATGGTGTCGGCAAGGGGAAACCCCTTCCAAGGTCAATCTGTCCCTTGACAAGGACCTTTATCTTCATTAGGGGCACCATTGGGGAGTACCCCTCTCCAAAGCTAGTGGAATCCCTCTCAATGGATATCGCAAGGGGGCAACCCCTTTCCCATTCAGTCTACCCCCATGCCAGGATTTTTTCCTTTCCATGGGGGGTTTACAAGAGCCAACCTCGGTTTTCCTCTCGGGAACCAAATGGGTGGAGGATTTCCTCCATTCAAATAGGGGCCATAAGGCTTCATCCCAAGCTCTAGTTTGATAGAAAACTCTTTCTGGAATCCTGGTGCCAGTTACAATCGAGGACCTTCTTTTTAGGTTGTCCATCAGTCAATGACGCAGCCTCGACTACCATTTCTGGAAATGCTGCACTTGCCATACTTATCTAAGTTGATGAATGATTCTATTCATCATGATCCTAGCTAGCCTGCGGTCCCAATCAAACTACCTTCGAACATACCCAAGTTTGAAGGGAAAAGTGGCGAGAATCCATAGGACCACGTGACGACGTTCCACTTGTGGTGTTTTTCCAACTCGCTTGATGACGATTCGATTCAATTTTGTTTGTTCTAGCGTACTCTCACTGGATTCATTTCCAAGTGGTATATTGAACTTGAGAGGGGAAAGTACTCAACTTTTGATGATTTAGCCATGGTTTTCCTAAACCATTTCCAATTCCATGTCCGGTATTATGTCGGGACAGAACTGCTGGCCAATTTTGAAGAAGATAATGCCAAGCACATTTCCAATCACATTCGAGAATGGAGGAGAAGGAAAATATTGATTAAGAAAATGGTTCCACCTAAGTTCCTCCTTGAATGGTTCTTGAAATCAATAATCCCTTATATTTTGAAAGATGTTTCACCTTCGGGGGTGTTTTCAAAGGAACAGGAAATCTTTCGGGCACAACAGTTAGAACTCATATACTCTCAGTCAGGCATGCTCTATGATATTGTTTTGAATGTGTCGCAATTTACTCTTGACTTGCAAAATCCAAAGTATAACACACATGTCGATGGTATAGTGGGTTCTTCTCAAACAAAAGTCGTGGACCTGGCCACTAGCTAGATGAAAAAACTTGTTATTCATCAACCTGCGGCCAGTCTAGCCTCTGGTTCGACCACCCCTTCCACCTAGTCTTCAGACGTATATTATGTGCAAATGAAGACTTTGAAGGGTCCTCAGCAACTCGGAGAGAAGAAAAAAGGAAAGGGTAATAAGGGTGGTGGGGGAAATAACAAAAAGTCTGATAAGAATGTTGAGGGGGTTAAGGATGAAAAAGGAAGGTGAAGTTTCCTTGCAATATTTGTAACGATGATCATCTTATGCATCAATTCCCATAAATAGAAGAATCCCAGTGTCTTATAAATTTGAATCAACAGAAACAACTTGTTGTGTTGAAGAATCCCTTTCCACAAGGGAAAAATTTGCAAGTTCTTTCTGCCAACTTCAACCGACAGGGGGGCACTTCAAGTGCTCCCCCCTCTAATGGATATAAAGGAGTAGTAAATATGCTTAACCATTTGAAGCTAAAGGATGTAGATATGTCAAAAAGATCTCATAATTATGATAATCCAGAGTCGGCTGAGAAGGGTAATAAAACTTCAGAAGATCAAGCCCCTCTCCACATACAAAAGCTTGACAAAGAGACAGCATCACGCATACATAAGAGTGTTTATAAAAGAACAACACATAATCCCAATGCAAGAGTCTCTCTCAATTATTAAATTGTTGATGATTTGGCTCAGACACCCTGTGCAATGTCCACTTTGAAGGTTCTCCAAATTTTCCCCTCGCAATGCATTGCGTTTTTGTCAGCCATAGGAGTTGATGATTCTTCTAGTTAGATCATAATGAAGTTTGATGCTACTGACGTGAAGCCTCACCTTCCATATCATGTAGATTTTCAAATTGGTATGGTTTGCAACAATATTTTGGTTAAGAGAATTGTTTTTGATGAAGGTGCTTCAACGTGTGTAATATCCTTGTCATGTTGGAAAGCTATCGGTTCTCCTAATCTTACCCCCTCTCCTACACTCTTGATTTCCTTCAATGGATGTTTGTTTCGACCACATGGTTTGATTCCTTCTTGCCCAGTTACACTAGGGGGAAAGTTCGTTTGCATGGAGGTTGAAGTAGTCGACACGCCACTTGACTATAATCTATTGTTAGGAAGGAGTTGGACATATGCCATGATGGATGTCATCTCGATGTATTTCGGATTATATGTTTTCCCTATGAGGGAAGAATTGTGACCATCGATCAGGTGGCGTTCAAACTTTCTAATGCGGCAGCTAACCCTGGGACCACTACCCCTTGGATTTAAAACTCTCAGGAAGCCATTGAGAGTATCAGTTGTGGGATGTACCCTTTGCTTATGGGATATTTTGATTCTGTCGCACTGGTTTCGTATGTTCACTCCACTCCCATCGATAAGGTTGCTTTGTTTAAAACGTCATATATGCAAGACCCATGGATGCTTCCCTCACCATCTAGTTAAGCTAAAGATCAAGTCCATCTCAGGATGGTCGAACCCTTGTCTACAGTTGAAGTAGCTTATCAATCCATTCGGCAGGTCGCGCCAGACCCAGATCAAACTCCCACATGTTGATGATTAAAATTGCAATGATGCATTATGCCCACAAAGTATTGCTAAAGCCCTATTATTTAACTATGCTAATAATATAATACTAGTAGGTGGGACCCCTTGTAGACTAGAGGCGCAAGGATAGACATATCACTCATTTTTTTGTTGTTGTTTTGATGCTACATGGTTGATAATGTAGTCTTGGTTTCATTTTGACATAGTAACAGGTGGATGATGCATTTTATGGAATGCTTCTGCAATTCAAAGCATTTTTTGTTATGTTGGGAATATATTTACAGTTGTTATGATTTAACCATGTCACTAATCATTGTGATCGATTACCTAGCCACATATATACAAGAGATATATTAGTGATGACATAATCAAAACAAAGAAAGAAAAACCTATGAAAAAATCCTAAAGGGAAAGGATCTATGTTTGAGCTATGATAAAAGGTTATATGCAAATTCGAATGGAAAATTAAAAGGATGTTCATGTTGGTCCTAACTATTATACTATGGTTGGTTAGTGGATATGTGATTTTCATTAGATTTGAATTGGGCACATATAGCATTACAATATGTATGATGGCCTAGAACTTGACAAGGGTTAACGTATAAATGTTTGGGTGGTGCACTATGCAAAGGATATTGTCGTAGATTTCAAATGTTTGGGCATTGAATACATGGTTTAATTGATCGGTTAATGTTTGGTTGTCTCATACTTTGAATTGAATAGGCCAAGAGATGGAAGCGGCGTGCATTTACTGCACATCACTCCATACTCCCCCTATCGGTTGTTACCCTAGCATTGTTCCTTGTTTCATTTTTGGTCTGCTGGTTGTGAAGATCCACATTTCAAGCTCTTGGAAAGAAGAAGACTCAGCCAACTCGGCCTTTTAAGCGTTTTGTTACAAGTATGGTTCTTTTTCTCTCCATCCATGAAATATTATCTATGTATGAACAAATAATGGCTAAGTAATGCTTGGATTTGTGTGTTCCTGAGAATTTCGAATGTGTAAATGTGTGTTATTTCTCTCTGAGATGACTATAAAATGTTTTGGATTGCAAGCAAAAGAATTGAGTTTTGTTTAAGTTGTGCATTGACTGCTTGCTCAGTCGGTTTAATATTGTGATGGGTCTATGTGGATAATAAGTGAATGTGGTACATATCGCTCTGTATTAATGGTGGAGGGTTTTGTTCTATGTATTACCATCGGTTGTTCCCTCATAGTCATGATTATAACCCTTATCCAGTCGCATTCGGATTTCCATTCGGTTGTTGTGTTATTTCTTCAAACCCAGAGTCATGGTCGTTGGCTCAATCTTAGTGTCTTTTCACCGAAGTATCCCAAGATCTAGTCTTGGGGTGGCCATATAATTAATATGTATTGTATGCTTGTGGGGTGATACTATTTATATCTCGGCCTTATGATGTATGCATCCTCACTGGTATTGTTGTTAGGTTGTTCGGCTCTTAAGAAAATGGACAGAGAGGTTATATCTCTGTGTGTTATTTGAATAACTATCACTGTTCAGTTAACTTCACCTCTCCTCTGCAAGCATTAAACGCACTATGTGCATTGGGTTATTATCTTCCTATCGTTTCTCTCCTCAGGTGTTAATAATTGATCTTGTCCAGGGCTTGGAGTAATAAGGGGGTTGTGTGGCTCATTGTTGCATCTTTTTCGAGGGTATTTTTCCTATTATTGATAAGTCTCAGAAGACCTCCAACTCTCTGTGTTATGGTTAAAGGATGAACGTGCTCTTGTTGTCTTCTTGCTTTTGATTGTGAGAGACCTGATTCAATTTCCATCTATTTGTGCTCCCTTCGGGCACCTTTTTGGTTGTCAAATATGAGTTTATCAGTGGAATGGTTATGGAGTTTTTTCGTCGAGTCATTGTCTCATCTTTCTATGATAAAATTGGTTGAACAGTTATAGGTGCTTGCATACAGTTGAGAACTGTCTTCTTTTCATTATGGTGTTTTTACTAGCGTGGTCTCGATTGAAATTGGAAACACCTGTGTGTTTTGCTCAGCCTAATCAGGGTTATGGCTAATTTTGAAAATGGTGCCTTTGTGTAATTGGCTATGTTAGCCTCCTATATATTATTGGATCATTATACAAATTATCAATGGTTATATCAACAATGATAAGGCTCGGGTTTTATGTTGACTGTTGTTTCGTGGCAATTCTCTTATTGGTTGATATGATGAAGACTATGTGTGTAATCGGGCATATTTTGGAAGTTTGCTCATATTTGAAAAAAAAGGACTGTATATTTTAATTGGGCCCGATTGTAAATCAGTAGACATATTGTTGTGCATTTTTTTTTTCTTCTTAAAAGGAAGCCAAAGAAATAAAAGATCATCACTTTCTTAACAAGATTGTTGAAATGGAAAGTTTGTTTCGGTTATGTGTATGATTGCACAGACTGCTATGAATTGAGAAATTCTGGGAAATTTAAATGTTGGAACAGTGAACAATTTGATACACAGTAATTGTTGGTGTGGTGTTGGCGTTTTTTGGATTGATTTTTGTACAGAGTTATGATTATTGATTACTTATTTTTTTTTATGAACAGTATCCATTAACTTCCCTTCCATTCTCTCACTTTTTCACACATTACGAATCCCCTCACATTCCCATATTCACTTTACACGTCATGTTCTTAAAATTAAATGGAAACTTTGTATTATAGCAATTAAAGGATGACCCGGAGATGGGTTACAATTGATATGTTTTGTTATTACAACACAGTTGATTGTTTGATGATTTGTTGAGTAGTAATCATGATCTACTCCCTTTCATTTTATCACTTTTTGCTCAATACAACCCTCTCAGATATCCCAGAACCCTTATTCAAACCCTTCTCATTGACAAGTATTAAACGATTTTTATGGATTGGATTGCATGGGTCCAATGTGTTGTTGAGCCAAATTTTGTTCATATTTAAAGAGATGCCATGTATGATTTGTTTAAGAAGTTAGTTGCTAATAAACGTTTCATATAGGAATGAGCTTCTTCAGCAAAGGAATCCATGGCCGGAATAATAGGGGAAGAGGAAATTGGAACAGAGGCCCTAGAAGGCCAAGGTTTTTGATACATTTTGATGCAAATCCACAAGAGTTAAACCAGCTCTTCCAAGCTAGATTTTTCAACTGGATTTGACAAGGGGTAGTCCAGCCTAGGCCAGAAAAGCCTCCCTTCCAACCCCAACATGTCCATGGTATCCCAGTTCCCCCTCATGTCTCATTACAACCTAAAGTCCCTGATAATGACGGATGGCAAGAGATTGTTCACCCAGCAGTCTCCCAACATCGTGGCTGGCCCAATTTGTCTCTATCTGCTCCTCTTCCACCGATTAAAACAATTTTCCAAATTTCCCTTGCAAACTCACCTGTACAGTCTTCCCATGCAAGCAAGAGACTCAAAACCGAAGCCCACCAGACACATGATAAAGGAAAAGTTGTTTCTTCCCCCTCCTCTCCCTCAAGTGATTCTGCCAAATCTGGCTCATCCCGAATGCACTTGAGAGATGATTTCTCTCGTGTTATCAGTGAGATCAAGCCTAAAGGCTCCACACAACCTAAGGCTAATTCAGAGAAATCAAAGAGAGACAGCAGGAACCAAGGGAAAATTTCCTCCCAAAGTGGCAAATATGGTTTTTGAGTATATTTATTTATTGATTGTTGAGAACAGTTGACTACTGAGGTTTTTGGACAGCATACTATTTTGGATATTTTGGATATGGCTTAAAATATCATTGATATTAATTTTCAAATTATGAGAATGATGATGGGAGCCGCAAGGAGGGATGTGTTTGATTGATTGACTAGTTGTGTTTATTTTTGTTAAGAAACTAAAGGGAGTTACAAGGGGTCCCACCTACTAGTTATTATTTATTAAAGACCCTTATTATTATTATATTGAGTTTTCCCCTAAACTAAAAGTTAGTTGAGTTTTAGTTAACTTAACTAAAAGAAGTAGTTGAACTACTTCAATTAATTTTGATTGCTTGAAGGCAAAAAGAGAAGGAAGAACAAGAGGAGAATAGAAGGAGAAAACATACTAAGGTCTGCTCTTGAGTTTTATTGAGATAGTTTAGTTTTCATTCATTCTTTAATTCATTAAAATCCTAATTCTCTTTTATGACAGCGGGGTCCTATTGTAGACAACAAGATTCAAGGTTGAATTACATCATTTAGACACTTGTTTTTCAGAGGTGTTGATCTCTCTTTGATAGTCTGTGTAGACTTGTTTGTTTATGAATTAATTTTCATGAGTGATAAAGGATATTGTGCAGAGTCGAGTGGGAAGCAATCTGTGGCAAGTTGATCCAACTTTTAAAGTTCTATTTTTTACTTTCTGTCAGAAGTCCTTTTGTATGGTTTTCATCGGGGACATCTAAGTTTGACTTTGGTCCAAACTCTCTTGGGGATTTTTGTAAAGAGAACGATTCTTTTGATTTCTTGGAATGAAATAAGCGATTGATATTCTATCTTATCTATGTTAAATTGTGACTTGGTATTTTTTTCTTTTGTCTCCACAATCACTTTTGCATCTGTTATATTCAGAAGATTATATAAAAATATTGAATTCTACAACAATCTTTTATTATAAAAAATTAGCCTAAGCCCTTGTAACTAACACTTGTAGATTAGGAAGCAAATTTTGAGGCTATAAACATAGGGTGATATTCTCGTCTATCTTGCCTTAGCCAAGAAAGATCTGAAAATGCTTGAGTAAGATTATTTCATATCTTTTTCCTCAACACCGCAGTCACCAAGGAGGATGATCTTTTTCTTGAGCTTATTTGGGCTCAATACTCTTCAAGCTCCCAAGACTGTTTAGACACCATCTTGCCATCAAATGAAGCAATTATCAAGGCAATGGTCGGAGTTGAGAGGCCATGGGCGGATTTTCATCATAGATCGTATTTCCTCCATGAACTCAGTCGAATAGAGAATGGAGAGTTTAAGTCATCCATTTTTGGAAGAAGTGATACAGTAGTCAATCCCTTGGTTGGGCATGGTGTCTATGTCGAAGGAAATATGGCTAATATATCAGAGACGATCCCAATCAACATATCTAAGAATCCTGATGTCATCGAAAATGTCTTCATCGGAGCAGAATCCTCACAAGACGAGATCATTCAGTACACTGCACTTTTTAAAGAGTTTTGAGATGTGTTTGCATGGTCTTACGAGGAAATGTCTGGCATTGATCCTCGGATAGTTCAACATGAAATTCAAACCTACGAAAACACAAATCTGGTTTGACAAAATTTGAGGCCTATAAACCCTAGGAAAGTGGTAGCAATCAAAGTAGAGCTCGAAAAGTTGCTTAATGCAGGCTTCATCTTGTTAAATTTTATGTTATTACTAGGCTACTTTCAATTTAATAGATAGCAATAGCATAAACAAGATCACTGAGAGAAACACAATCACAAGAGTACACAAGAATTTATCCTCGAAAGCCCTCAAGGGGAAGAAAACCTAGCAAAACTTCCTTAATATAGATAGCCAATACAATGCCAAGATAATGAACCAAACAACAGAGAATATCCAACACTGAGCAACATGCCTCTCTCTCTTCCTTCTTTCGGAAACCGACAACTGCAGCTTCCTTCAAAACTTGCGCACTAGATGAGTGAGTTGAGTGTGTGTCTAAATGAGACGTTGGCCTCTCTTATTTATACAATTCTGGCACGTGTGGAAGTGTCTCTTCATTGGCAGGGCCGACTTCTTCTTCTGGGTGGTTATAACCACCTTTAATATATTCTGGGGCCGACTTCTTATTTAGCCTATTACAATTAGGGTTTG
>WSFP011478698.1:0-16542 GCA_009831015.1 Picea engelmannii
TTAAAAATATCAAAATTTGACAATTAATGTAATAAAAATGCAAGTCATTGTCACGGGCATTTACTCATCTTCCGTAAACTTCATATTGTTTTTGGTTTCTTAATCCTGTTGGCACGTGTTCAATTTAAAAATATCAAAATTTGACAATTAATGTAAAAATATTAATGTAATGCAAGAAGAATATTTATTAATTATTTATGCAATAATTTTTTGCATGAGATATCATCCTTGAAAATGATATCTGAAAATTAATACTTGGAAATTAAATTAAAATAATGATAAATAGTTTTATTTATATATAAATTAATAATAAATATATCAAATTAATTAATAATGATAAATAGTTTTATTTATATATCAATTAATAATAAATATATCAAATTCATTAATATAATAATGTTTATATTTTAATTAATAAAAAGTACTAAATTAATTCATATACTTAAAACAATCCTGAAAGTTAAGAGTTTAAAAAAAATCGCAAAATAAAAATAATTAATTATAAAAAAAAATTGTAGAAAACATTGCAAATTATAGATATAGGTAGTAGCAATAAAATAAGAATGTGGTCAATAATTATTCATTTCCAATTCCAAATCTACTTGGCAGGGACTAAGCTGTCATGTAGCCTTGTTCAAAACTAGCATATCTCAAAGCAACCAACTTGCGAATGGTTGCTACGTGTAGTATTGAAAATGCATTCATAAAACCCTAGACGTAAAGATTCTGTGAATCCGTTGAAGACAAGAACTATCACACAAAAACACATTCATAAACTTAAACCCTATACATAAATTGAGGTAGGGGCTTGTTGCTTTGCAACTCCTCTTGTTCATTTAAGTTTGTTGAGTGCACACTTTTTAGCCAAATCCATTAAGATGTGGAAAATGAATGTGTCAAACTAAGTTACATCAAAGATGGTAAATCTTATCAAAGGTTTTTTTATTAAATTGAAGCACACTTCAAAGCTTCACAATTGGATTATGCCATCCTCCCTCCCTCCCCTAGTAGGATGTTTTTTTACATAAAACACCTTCTATGTTATCATTCATAGCACATTAAAGCACGATAAAATCCTTACAACATGAAGGAATGTTGCATCAAAGATTGGAAACCTTACTAAAGGCTTCCTTTTATTCATTCAAATTTGTTGAGTGTGCATAATTTTTTCAAATCTATTCAAATGTGGAAAATGAATGCATCAAATTAGGTTACATAAAAAATGGTAAACTTTACTAAACATTTATTTTTATTAAATTTGTTATTTTTTCCAAATTTAAGAGAGGAGGAAAATGAATCTACAAAACTACCTCTTTTTCTAACAGGGAATTTATTATCAATATTTACTTTAAACATGGTTGCATGGCAGCGTATACTTGCCGGTATGCAGGTATAATAAAATAATAGTTGTAGCAGTTTTTGACACGGTTTTGCGACGAGTACGACTCTACCGATTTTGGCTAAATATAGAGAATTGTGTAACATGTAAAATCGTATTCTGAAATTTCGTAACCCATCGAGCAAATCTGATTTACTCATTAGATAGACCCTCGCAACTATAAACCAGTATAAATTCATGGGGTAAACTAAATGGAAAAAGGAAAAACAAAGATACAGGGAGATTCAAAACCTGGACTCCTAGAATTGGAGATTCAAAACCTGGACTCTTAGAACCCTCGTGTTGTCTGAGAGCCTGGGAGGGAGCTCTTAAGAATCAATGCAAAAGACATTGTAAGATCCTATGCAATACAACTACAAGTTTAGTGGACATATTAAATAACCCAATCCTGAACAGATTTTATAAGCGGCACGTCAGAGGAACCCTAGAGCCTCGAATTGAACAACCAAAGACGAAAAACCCATCGAGCAAATCTAATTTACTCGTTAGATAGACCTCGCAACGCAACTATAAATGGGTTACATAGCCAGGCATTAGAGAGCTCGCAACTATAAACCAGTATAAATTCATGGTGTAAACTAAATGGCAAAAGTCAAAACAAAGATACATTGAGATTCAAAACCTGGACTCGTAGAATTGCAACCTCGTTGTTAACCCTGCAACGTGAATCGACTGAAGAAGTTGGAAGGGATTGAGTGGTTTATGCAGGGAAGAGTTCTCAAACCCTTGGTTTTGTTTATGGGTTTCAAAATATTTTATATTTTATTTTATTTGGGAGGACGACATTTGTCCCTCTCGAGGGTTTAGGTGGCACAATATGTTTAATTCACACATGCGAGGATAGTTAAGATGGTGATAAAGATCTTTGAAGGAAAAATAATTGTTGAATGTAATTATGCGATGATGAAGGGTGGTCCAGTAAATCAATCCAAGAACACCAGGCCACTGGACACACATTTAATATATTTTGATTATGACATTAAAGAGAAAACTTACTCTAGAGTTGTTTGCATTTTTATGCTTTATTTCTTGTACAAAGGTGACATTAAAGGGAAATCCACGAGGTGGCAAGTCCCTGCCTACAACGTAGAGTTTCTTTGTGACAGGTTTTAGTTCCAAAGTCCTTGAAACATATTGAATTTGGTATCCTTGAGGAGAAATTGTGGCTACCACAGATCGACTTTCTTTGCAAGCAATGTAGCTCATAGCTATAACATGTATTTTTCTGTTCTTTTAGCTAAAACTAGAAAAGCAACGAGGGATCTACTACAAGAGCAAAGCCTAGTGTTGGTGCAAATGCTAGGAAAAAAGCGGAAGGATCATAAGGATCCGTCTAGTAGAGAAGATGATGTCTCCACCAAGCAACCATAAGAGATGCCAGAAATATTATTTTTCTCTATAGCCGGGATGAGAAGGGTTCAAATATGGGCTTGGTGGTACCGTTGATCCACTAGAAACTATAGGAGCTGAGTGAGAGCTTGTTCCAGCATCCAACCTAGTTGCAACCATCCTCAACATCATCTCCCAAGGTAGCAATAGCAATAACACTGCACGAGCTGAGTGAGAGTTTATTCCAGCATCCAACCTAGTTGCAACCATCCTCAACATCATCTCCCAAGGTAGCAATAGCAATAACACTGCATAATTGACATATTTAATAGATACATAACATTTTTAACATTATTTTTTACTGTAATTTTAAATTTTAAAATAATATTACCTAGTCAATTTGCATGCCTTATGGACTGTGTTTTTTAGCCATGACCATGGTTATTGCACATAGATGACAATAAAGAAAAAATGTTTCCAAATAGTGTTGATGCAGAGCTCTTGGCCTCTCCGTAAATTTAGAAAATCAAGCACCAAGGACACACACTCACAGATGTGCTTTCAAAATCC
This sequence comes from Picea engelmannii, assembly GCA_009831015.1. Lineage (NCBI taxonomy): Eukaryota > Viridiplantae > Streptophyta > Pinopsida > Pinales > Pinaceae > Picea > Picea engelmannii. The sequence continues at coordinate 3,299 of WSFP011478698.1, forward strand.
AGACAAGAAAGAAAAAATGTTACTAAAGAGTGGTGATGTGGAACTCTCAGCCTCTCTACAAATTTAGAAAATCAAGAACATTCTTATAAGGTTAAAAATTTACTGCTTTCTTGCGTGATGTAGCTGGATTTCTAAAATTTAGCTATTATACTATAAATTATCTCCACTGTAAAATGAAGGCCAGACAAAATTTGCTTGAAAAATTCATGTTAATCATAAAGATAGAGATATCGGTTTCCATTCACACATACATAAATATATACAAACACTTGAAATAACTTCCAGCCACCAGTGAACAACAAATAGCCAGTTTGACATATTTGATATGGAAAAAAAGACACCAACCCATAAAAGCAACTCTAACGAATAAAACTTTACATATAAGGCCTTCTGTTAGAGATGTTGGTTGAGCTATGAATGTGGGTTGTTCATCACCAGGCATCATCACCACCACTTTCTCAGCTTCTTCCTTGTAATTGATCACACTGTAGGGCTGGATTGAATGGTCAATATAATCGCTTAGCTCATTGTTATTCTAATGGGATAAGTTCCAAAAAGAGCACACTAATATCGACGAAGCAAAAAATATTATAAGCAACATGGCTCTTGTTATCACATATAGTTGTCAAGAGGCATCAAGTCATCCAAGTTCATGGTCTGCACAGGAAGCGTCAAAGTGTTGCTTTCATACCAGTCCATTTTGAGATTGAGGCGCAAGCAGTAGGCAGTTTTAATCTTTCAAGCAAGTGGGCTCTGTTTTCAACGATGGAGATCCCCCGTGAAGATTGGATTAGCGGCTCATGGGCTTTCGGGAGTCCAAAATTGCGCGAAGTATAGTGCCAAAGAAAAAGGTCTGAAGTCCCAAGGCTCGAAGCAAACGCAAGCCGTCAATCTTAAAGTGGACAGGTGGCAGTTGGTCCCAGTGTTCAGGGAAATAAGCTTCGGGAGTTTTGAAGTGGGAAGTGTGTAAAAATGTTGAAGAGCTGAAGCTCGAACTCCCGAAACAATCGTGGACCATTGATCTCAAAATCAGCAGGAATTTGTTGATCTTAGTGGCAGTGCCTCCCAAAGTCCCGAAGCCCTGAAATAAGCATGAGTCGTTGATCTTGGAGAGAGTCACGTTTCGTCAGATCCATAGCTTCGGGTAAAATCACAGAAGGTAAGCAAGATTTGAGTTTTGATTTTCTCGGAGCCCAGAGACCCGAAGTGGATCTCGACCATCCAAATATAGAAGACATGCGTTGTCAGATCCATGACTCCGGGTAAAATCCCTTGAAAGTGCAGGTTTGAGTTTTGATTCTCCCGGAGCTCGAAGACCCGAAGGAGATCTTAGCCGTCGATGTAAGAGGGCATGGCAGTCATCAGTATGGACATATGGCACACTCGTTGATCATGACACCTGGCACCTATTCGGAAATGACACATCAACATGGTGACACCAAGAGTTCCACGTCAGATCATCCTCAGGGAGGTATTATTGTTCAACGTCAAAAATAGCGTCCCCCCCTAGGGCACAGTTTGGTGGTTTCTAAAGATGGCGGGCGGTTAAGCTTGGTGGTGGCTCCAATTCTGGCAGGTGTGCCCTAGATCTCAGCTCGAGACCATATCTACGACCACAGTCCATTGCGGGGGCACAACATGCTCGGGCGATAATTTTCTTAAGCGGTCATGCAATGGAAACCATGATAAGGCGAAAGTGCTACGTGGCGAAAGATCATGGATTGCGGGCCCAAAAGTGGTCTAAACCTAAACCACCTCTGAGCGGCCCTGCAATCACATGTTTATATGGCATCCTATCTGAGAGCAGCATGTGGCCGCTCCCTGAGCATTAACTCTCGTTCAATCTATGAGGAAAAGCAGTTAATGGAGGATAGGTTTGGTGGTTGAAACCTTGGTTCACCCCATAAATGGAAGGCGTGGAGGATCTGGAGCTGTCAACCCATGGTACCCTTGCGAGCAGATTTTCCTGCAGACCCATGTCGATCTAAGCTCGTGTATCACATTCTTGGTGGTGGCGAATTGTTTTGAGTATAAATAGATAGTTTTAATATTTTGTTATGGAGTCATTTGGTTGAGCATAGCTCCCAATTTTGTAATGCTTGTGATTCCAAAGTTGTTCTCTGGTTATGAAATCGATTTGAGACTTTCATGTTAATAGAAGTCAGCTTCCTATTTCTTTTCATTTTGTTTGTAAAAATTGTTTGAAACACTCGGGTATGGATGATCTAGCCGAGGATCGTTATGTGGTTATAATGGAGGTTTGATCATGGTTGCATTGCGATTGGTTTTACTCATTTCCCTGTGTTGTCTTTTCCCTCTTACATTGGATGGCTCAGGCATGGAAGATCCAGTCGAGTTGTTGCAGTTGCAAGATGATGGAGGTTTGATCATTCTGTTGTTGTAACTATGTTGCTTGCACCATATTTCAGTGTCTAAAGCTTGGGCTCCAGATTGCTCTTGAGTTCGAGCTTTTCCTCCTCAAGCTGCTGGAAGGCTTGATGCCCATAGCAGTCTCATTCACCTCTCTCACTAAGTCTTCCCTATGCTCTCGCTTTAACTCAATTTCCTAACTGAATTTAATGTGGCTCTCACTTCCCTATGCATTTTTTGTCTAGTTCTGTGTTGAAACATCATTTAGATTCTGAGTTTTGTCCATTGACCTCCATCCATATAAAACCAACATCCACCATATAAACTTTGATGGGTACCAGACTTACCCTCTCTGCAATCGGAGGGTGACTTCCAGTGCTAACAGCTCCCATTGCACCGAAGAGACATGCACTCATAGTTGTGCTTTCAAAACCTAGATGCTAAAGAGTGGTGATGCAGAGCTCTCGGCCTCTATACAAATTTAGAAAATCAAGGACAAAGGACATGCACTCACAGTTGTGCTTTCAAAACCCAGATGTAGAGACAATGGATTTTCAAAACCCAGATGCAGAAACAACAGATGCAGAGAAGGAAGTAGTTACTACTCTGCTAATAGGCACTCTAAATGGTGAGAGTTCATTTGCATTTGAGGCAGAGCAAGAAATTGCATGTTATACCCATGTCCAACATGGAGACCGCCAAATTTCCACTCAACAAACGACCACGACATTGCCACTCAAACAACGACCACGACAACCAAGCTGTCATAGAAATTGAAAATCAATGTAAACTCACAGTATAAAGATGGCATTGAAAAACAAACATTTATTGTTTACAAGTAGTGCTAGACTTTATTTCCATCATTACTCAGTTGGGGAAAAATTACCAGGCAAACTTATGCTTTAAACTAAGATTGAGGTGCAAAATTTGGGTTGCTCTGCAATAACGGGGTCATATGAACCATCAATCAAACATCAGAAAAAATGCTTTAAACTAATTAAAATAAATAAATAAAATCAGTTTGTAAAAAGCTCAATTTTTTTTGAGTCAAACCTCAACTAATAGTTGGTCAACGACCTAGCGATCACTATATACCATGCCTGGATGACAAGTATAATAAGGGTAGAATTCCTTATTTTCCTCTTCACTATTTTGTAATGAGTGCATAACTGCTTTACTAGGTAATTTTATTTGTTCTTATCTTTATAGGTTTATATCTTAATATACATCGAGAGATTTATCTAAAACATAGATCCGCTTAATGGCATCAAGGAATACATGGACATATATAGTCTATAAAGTTAATTCAACCAACATATGACTTATAATTGGTCGTCTAATTGTTAATTTTGCTTCCAAAGCTTGAAACATGAGAAAAGGAGTCATAGACATATGTGGCCTAGAAAGGTAATATAGTCATTTGTCTAATTTTCATTTATATTTCCAAAGTTTGAAACATGAGATAGGGATTATCCCACTACCTTGTAAAGCTCTTGAAGTCTTCAAAGAGTATCAATCTACTTTACCTCTAAAGGAGTACTCAAAAAAGCAATGGAAATACAAGGAAGAATGCACAAAATGATCTATAAGATACCTGATACCTACAACTTTAGAGATTAAAAAACAAAATCCTTATAAATCCCAATAGAGAGCCAACAATAAGGTTGTTACACAGCTAAAATAACCCAAATAGAATTCTCAACCTTCCCTTAATAGAAGGGGTTTGCTTTAAAAAAAACATGTGCAAAGTCATCCATAAAGTCCCTCACTCGAGGCAAGTAAATAAATACACTTTTTTATGAAGAGGGAAATCTCGAGCAAATCCATTAACAAACTTTTAAAGTATGTTAATGGGGCTATAATATACTACTCAATATATTTTTTTTGGAAAAAAAAGCGTGATTTTATTCATCCAAAGAGAACCAAATTAAATTTTAAATGTGACTGAAGCACGCCCCAATCAAGGGTAAAGAGAGCAAAAAAAAGTAGCCCGAGAGGGTCGAGAGCTAGCTATTAAGCCACTGAGTAAAGTTGCAAAAATATAAATTGGGAAACACCTTGCAACTAAAGGAAAGAAGCCATAAACTGCACGCCTAGGAAAGGACCTCAAAATGTTGATCCAGATCCACACATCAACACTGCACGCCCAAAAGATGGATCTCAAAGCTCTGACCCAAACAAAGAAGCCATAAACTACATGCCCAAGAAAGGACCTCAAAGAGTGATCCAACTCCACAAATCAACACTGCACGCCCAAAACATGGACCTCAAAGCTTTGAACCAACCATTGAAAAGAAGTAGAAACACACAGTAACTGCTACAAGAGCTACTCATGGGAGAGCACGACCACCAATGTTGAACCGCAACCCTATCACCAACAAAAACCACGAGAAGTCGAGACAAAACTCCGAGGGGACAAGAGAGACGATGATAGGTAGCCACCATAGCGCACTACAACGACCAAGCGAGGACGAAACCAGCAGTTGCGCAAGGGAAACACATCAGATCCATGTTGAACTATCCATATCCGCACACCGAAAGAAGTACAAAACCAAATCTGCTCCAGGGAGAGTGTGTCCGCCAAACAAAAACTAGAAGAAGCAAAAACAAGTTCAGATCCACTCCAGAGGGAGCGCGACCACCACCAAGAAAGAACTCCCACTGACCATCGAGCCCGAGGGGAAGGGGGATGTGCAGTAGGAGGAAGAAGAGTGAGACATCTGCGGCTAGGGAAACCATAGCCACAATATATATATCCTACTCAATATTCACTATAAATGGAAATGAAGATTTTGGGATCACAATCAAGGATCTTCACCTAATTTAAATGAAAATATTTTTTAAATTTTAAATATTTGCAAGATTTTTATCTCTTATAGAAAAAACACAATCAAAAGTATTGTGAACTTATGCAAATTGGTCTTCTTTGTCTACAATAATTTAATATTAAATACTTTAAGCTTCAATCCTCTCTACAAATATTTTGGCATAAAGCTTAGATTTTGATATCAACATTAAGGTAAAGGAGGAGTTTCCACCTTAATTCCCCCAACTTAAGAGATTAGGTTATAGCTATGGTTTGTGATACATGTGCAACTCTATAAAAGTGTGTCAATGCAACATCACTTTGTCCCTATGACAATGTCAAACTAAGTTTTGTGCATATGCCCATGTTTCCACACCCATGCTAATGGACAGGTATGTTATGACTCTAGTGGGGATATATATGTGATCAAATTTTTATGTAGATAGGAGGTCCGCATGATAGTGGGCCTACTTGGGTAATGAGTGAGAATATGTATAGATGTAGGTCAATATAGTCATTATTATATACATTGGCTTATGATGATGACATATGGATGTGCTTGGATTATTTGGGAGTTCTTCTCCTTATGTATAAGGATTTATTGTGTAACCCATCATAATAATATACTTTTTGGGAGTTGTGATCCATGTCTATATTTGGTGTACATTGTGTGTATGTAGGTTTATCGTGTTATTTTATGTATTGGGTTCATAACATTTAGTATCATAATAGGTAATTCTTGGGTTGACACCTCCAAACTATACCTTGCATAATTTGAGCCATATATTTGGCTTGAGATAGCCAGATTCATTTCCACCTGAATTTTTGAAAAAAAAAAACATTATTTCATGTCTTTAGTAAAAATTTCAGCATTAAAGGCATGCAAATATCATAGTTACACTTTGTACAAGTTCAAGTTTTTCTCAATCTTGAAACCTTGCTAGAATCATGTATATCTTGAGATTTTAAGGTCCAAATGTAGTGAGACTTGTAGCATATGAAAGAATACATAATAATGTTTTACAGGTCCAAAATTCAAATATGTTAGGATGAAATTGACAAAGTTATTGTGTATACAATCTCACTTTCCCAACAAAGGTTAAAAATAGTAGAGTTTAGAAATCAACCGTAACTTTCTCTTGGGAAATCCAAATTGAAAGAGATTAGTGGAATTTAGAAGAAGACATTTCATGTTATTATAAAAAAAAAAAAATCAATAAATTTCAATGAAAAATCTCAAAGATACGACATGTAAAAGGTTGTATTGTATAGCAAAACCCCATGGAAGGGATTAAAAACGTATATCAACTTAAAATGGTCATAACTTTTGATTGGAAGGTCTGATCAAGGTGATTCCAAAGGTGTTTGAAAGAGAAATCAAATAAGAATATCTAGATAAAAAAATTGGCTTAATTTAGGGATAATCCATGTATTGTAATTCAAAGGTATGGATTAGAATATGAATGTTTAAGGTAAGATTTTTTCTTTTGTAAATAAAAATGTGATATTACCTCAAAAAACAGTTGTCACTATACATATCTGTTCAGGATCACAGATTTGTCACCTATTCTTCCAAACTAGTGGAAACTGAAACAGGTGGCATCCTTTTGTTCTTGTAGCCAAAAGTAGAAGCCACCACTTGCTCCGCCAAACAATTGGAAACCAGATCAAGTGGGAATAGAGTGTTGTGACAGTGCTATCTAGACATGCATAAAAAATCAATCATACAATCTGGACAGAAAAACTAAGCAGTAGTGAAAAAAAACTTCAGTGCATTGCAGATGGAGTGTTGAGAGTTGATAAACCTTAAACATTATAGGAACTGTTAGAACAATGGAACCTGCCATCCAGAGTGTCGTCTTGAGGAGTGAAGACAAAAATTTGTGCACAGGTTGGGCATCTCTTCTTGATTGGCACACTCGAGAAGGCATCCAACAACATGTCAATTCTACTACTGAGGAGGGTATGCCTGTGGAGTTTCTCCATCATGTCCCTCCTCATCTCGAAGATGAGTTCCAGGTGTTCTAGTGCTAGAAAACAGGGTGAACTCGAATCTTGGTCTGTGTCTGAAGTAGGCAATGGAGGCTCACCCCGACGGTCCACCCAGGGTATTTCTTCTTGGACTATACAAGTAGCCCCCTCCAAGGCTGCCACTGTATCCATTGTAGTAAGAATGGTGTTGGGTCGATCATGGGGGTTCGGGACCATGTAGAGGAGCGAGTCTAGCAGAACTGTAATTGGTTCCTCTGATATTTCCTCCTCCACATATGCCATTGGAGGCGTCTTCGGCTCCTTATTCCTCTAAATTAGAGTTGTCGAGGAAGCCTGTGCTAGTTCACGAAGGCATCTTTGCCTTGCTGCATAAAAATACCAAGAGGGACCCCTCTTGGGTTTCCCTCATTCACGAGACATGACGGAGAAGGAAGGCCAGACAAAACTGAAGAGGAGGGCGCGTAGAGTTGTACAACTGAGTAGAGCAGAGAAAAAATGCAACAATGAAATGGAATGAAACAATCCATGGCCAACTTGGTAGAAGTGGATGAGTGTCCGAGAAGCTGAAATGACCTCACAGCCTCCTCTCGTACCTATCATCACCCCTCCACCATGGCACATTGAGGGAGCCATTAAACCCGCGCGAGGGAACTATCCAACTATCCCTAGAGCATGTTTAAGTCCGTCCTCCATCTAAGAAATGAAGCGAAGGGTGGTGGTCATCCTTATTAGTAACTCGAGCCGCATGTGGACTGTGTGGCACCATCTGGGCTTTGTGGCACCCCATCAAAGGTTTAAGGTAAGAATTAATAGCAATTACACCAAATTTTGGTAGAGATAAAGACAATATTGTTCCCAACAAATGGTTGAATATTGCAAAGGAAAATTTTAGAAGTGCTACAAGTGAAAGTCTTTATTTGAGACATGAAGCTTAGGAATGGTGGATGAATCTCAATAGGGACATCAAATTAAACTCCAATGGGAAGAAGTTGAAAAGGTAAAAAGAAGGAAACAAAAATGGAAGGAATTATGAAGAAAATAAAAAATGAACGTGGGAAGTGAAAGAAGAACTTAAAAAGAAAGATGTTGAAGTATCCAAATCATATAAGTACAATTACAACCTAAAACAAGAGCTTATGGAGAGGGGTGATGAATTCTCCATGTTGCAAGCTCTTAATCAAGCACTTATCAACGAGGTTAAAAACTTAAAGTGATGAAAGATGGGAAAAGGGAATAAGGATACTAATTATTGAAAGGAAGAAATTAGAAGGTTGAATAATCCTAATAAAGACCTTCTTAATGGTGTTAAGAATGTGAAAATGCATTTAGAGGAGGCCAAATCAAAGATCACAGATGAAGAGACTACCAAAAGAGTTGAAGAGGGCATCTTTGAAGAAAGTTGAAGAAACTTGTAATATACCTAAAATATATTAGCATTATGAAATAATGTATAATCATGTATGTTATACAAGTAGTTATATAAGATCAATGTTCTAGATTTAACATACTATAATTATATTGAATCAATTATAGTCATACATTTTTCCCAAAGGACATGACTTATCAAACCTTACATGTATTTATACACGTCCATTGTATCTCAAATACATGTCAATGAATAATGAATAATAACTATGTATCCCTTGAGTAATATTTTTTTCTAGGTTATAAAGCCCGAAGAAAACCCTCAAGTACTTCCCCTCGTTTTGAGGATGGTACCTAGAGTCTACAAGGCACAAGATCAGTCAACAACAAAGCTCGAAGCCATTATAATAATATACCCGTTAAGAGCTCAACATGTCACTTGCGGGAATTGAACTAGGGTGGGGAGGATATCAATCATTCCTCCCAACCACCCAAGCTAAACCCAATTGACATTAATTATTTATCCCTTGAGGAATATACATATTCATTCATGTTATAATGGATGCTCAAGTGAAGTGACCAAATGATTTACTTCAATTGGTATTAGAGTGGTCTTTATGATGGCCTATGGGCAAGTACATTTTTTTTCCAGTTATTCTAATGATCCATGATCAAGTTTATTTTGTCAATGGCATTAAAAAAAAAGAAGATGAAAAAGAAAAAAGTTCTGCAAATAATTTCCAGGCCGGTGGCCAAAAACCTTTGATAGTAAAAAAAAGGAAAAAAGTTATCCAAATATTTTTTAAAGTGCATGTGAAAAAGTATAAGTCAAACAAAGATTCCATACTTTTTTTTTCCAGCAGAAAAAATTACTCAATTATATTTGAAAATATAATGTATTTTCACATCAAAATACATCGGCAGAGTGATATCGCTGACAAGTATATCTTTTGCCAAACAAATAGTCTACAAGCCAAGATAGCTGGTGAGAGATCAAATCTATGAATGCGAAAAATTTCGAAAAACTACTATAGATCTTATGAAATGAGTAAAATGAAGTTATGCATAATATACAAGAGTTTGTTGCTGCGAGGATTTAATATACATTTTTGAGCATATACTGAAATCTACCGACAAAACTGTAGCCTCCAATCCTAAAAAAAATTGATAGCATGTGTGGGTCCCTTATGACCATCCAACCAATGGTTATAATTGAGCACACCTGCTTTTCTCTGTAAAGTTGTCTTTGATAGCAGGTTCGCTTCCCTGTTGAACTCTCGGGAGGAATGAGAGAAAGAAAGTTTCTTGAAGAGGTGTTTTAGTAATCAGATTCTATCTTTCCAGGCCAAGAGATTGATGGTTTGTAGCTTACCTTGGTGATTCAGCCAATCGATGATAACTTTGGAGTCTCCGATCAAATGAAGGTTTTCGATGTTTAGCTTGGAGGCCAACTGAAGTGTAGCCCAGGAACCCAATAGTTTTGCCCTTGTGTTGGTGCATGGGATGCAACAGAGAGTCCATCTGTAAATATAGTTAATACTAAGTTTTATCAGTCCACTTGCACCATTCAAAGTTCCATTTTGTTGAGTTGCACCGTCGAACCACCCCACCAGAGTATTTTTTGAGATAAGGGGGTTGTTTAATGTCTTTTTTTTCACATTTTCCAGGTGTATATCTTCCCAGTTTTGAAACAGGCCAAGATCTTTATAAGCAACAACACTAAAAGAGGGTGGCTTATTTTTAAAAAAATTAAAGTTTCTAGCCAACAAAATATACCAATTGACCAGTGGTGGAAGAAGTTTGTAATATTTTTCAATGGAAGTCCAAAGATCGAAGCAAGTAGAGATGGAGGTCCCAATCCATGCAGTGTTTAAGTGGCTGTCCAGAATGATTTTCTCTCAGACAAAGCAGGTGAAATGGCACTGAGTAAAGAGATGGTCGACATTCTCTTCGTCCCTGAAGCAAAGATGGCATATATTTGGGCCAATCCAACCTTTTTTTTGAAGATTATCCCAGGTGGGGATTTTGTTTTTGACTGTAAGCCATGTAAATAGCTTAATCTTAAGTGGTATTTTCCAATTCCAGATATGTTTACGCCAACCAATGAAGTTGTTTTGCCATGATGTATTTGCAATAGCATAATATAAATTTTTTACTGATAAAAGGCCTGAGTTGTCTCCTCCACCCCACAATATTTGATCCTCCGCATCATTTAGAAGGATGCTCATGCGGGTAATCTTGAAACAATAGTTTTCCCACTCCGTTGCCATATCAGTTGGTAGTTCTAGATCGCTACAGGATTTCCAACCTGTTGTCGGGGTCCCAGAATCGCTGAAAAGTTGGGCTTGAAAGAGATATCAGGTATTTTTTGAGTTTAAATGAGAAATTAAAAGTGGAGAGAGGATAGATGCATTACTGAGTCCAATTATGCGATCTCTGCCAATTATAATGGAGTGGTCGGAGCCCGACTTCCAACAGAGCCATCTTGTGATCCAGTGTGTCAAATTTGTGAGGTTCCTCCAAGTCCGTGAAGCATTCCTTGTGTGAGGGTGTCTATATCATAGCCAGGAAGCGATAGAGATATAAGGTAAGTATTTGTCTTTGATGACATCACTCCAAATTCCACTAGAAGTCATTTCATACTTAGAAATAAGTAAATTTAATTACCACATGGTAAGAAAACACAATTAAAAAGGAGAGTTTCCAAGTATCTTTAAAAGTACATATAAAAACGTATAACTCAAACAAAAACTCCATAGTTGGCATAGGTGAAGTGAATTACCACATACATAGTAAGAAATTGTAATTTAAAAAAAAAATCCAAGTTCTTTAAAGTACACATGAAGTATCAAGTCAATCAAAAGATTCCATAGTGGATGAATTTTTTTGCATGGAGAAATAATATAAGAAATATAAATCTCTCTTTATGTGGAAATTTTTTTGCATGAAGGAATAACAAAGGAAATGTAAATCTCTCTTTAAGTGGAGGATAAATTGTATAAGTAGTCACATAAAAGTGAATAACATGAAAATATTGGTAACTTGAATAACGTGGAAATATTAGTAAAAGGGTGGAAGTATTAAAACTATATAAAAGGTGGAAATATTATAAAATTGAATAATTTACAATATATATTAAGATCAAGGGCGTTCTAATCATCAAAGTGTCATGCAAAATGATAGATAAATCAGTGGATATGCACAAAATTGCTTCATAGATAGAAGAGAGAAATAAATAATTACAACGTGCGATTGATATCCAAAAATATTTTAATGGTTGGAAAGAGAAAGATAATTCTTACCTTAAAAATTGTAATCAAGAGTTGACCATGAGAATCAAGAAATTAAAATTTCAAAAACAATACAATCAACAGGAAGTCCAAGATCTAAAAAAGAAACTATCGAAAAAATAAGTTCCCTCATTAGAAGATATAGATCATATACAAAATGCTACAATATGATGGGACAAGGGATCACCACAATGAAGTTATGAAGAATTAGAAGAACTTTGAAAGGAACAAGATTCTCTAGTAAATAACTTATGTGAACAAAACCAATCTCTTGCAGATGAAGTGCATATCTTGGAATCTAAATTAGAAGAGAAGTTTCAGAAGATAAAATACCTCAAAAAACAACTATGAGCATTAGAGAAAGAGAATCGTGACTTACAAGGAAGGGATCAAGTATTGATTCGACGAGACACCACAATTCATTGCGACAAAGAATCTTGAGATGAATTCAATGAAATTGAAGAACAACTCTCCAAGTTAGGGAAAGATAATGATGATTTAAAAGAAGAGCTTAAGAACAAAGGCGACCAATTTTGTAAGATGCAATCCCTCAAGGAATCACTCAATAAGGAGGTTAAGAACTTAAAGCAAGAAAATAATAGCAAAGGGGATTTGAAAAAGGATGAGTCGAAGGAAGAATTGAAAAAGAAAGATGAAGAAATCAAAATGTTATGTAAGCATAATCAATAAATTCTTAATGATGTTAGGAAGGTAAAAAGGCATTTACATGAGTCTAAATCAAATAATGAGGATGAATATATTACCACAAAAATTGAAGAGGATACTATCAAAAAACTTGAAGAGGAAATTTGCAAGAAGTCGAGGGAAGAATTGAAAAAGAAAGATGAAGAAATCAAAATGTTATGTAAGCATAATCAAGAAATTCTTAATTATGTTAGGAAGGTAAAAAGGCATTTACATGAGTCTAAATCAAATAATGAGGATGAAGATATTACCACAAAAATTGAAGAGGATACTATCAAAAAACTTGAAGAGGAAATTTGCAAGAGGATTGAAGAATCCCTAGATAATTATGAGGTAAATTTAGAAATTAAATATAGAATTGAAGAAAGATGTAAGAATTTGATAGATGTGGTCACATTGCAGCTTCAAAAGGAGAAAGAAGACAACATTCAAGAAGGTCACCAAAAGATACTTAAATAAGTTGAATTCTATTTGGAGAATGTACATGTCGAATATTCTGGTATTATCTCCAAGGCTAGAGAAATCAAAGACCAAGAAAATAATAGAGGATGTCATTATCTCTAGAAAAAAGATATATGTAATGTGTGTGTAGAATGAAGGAAAAACATCACATGTGAAACCATATCAATACCCTCATTACCAAGGAAGTTTTCAAAGAAGACAAGAAGATTGATATTAGTATTATCAAGGAAGAAGATGGAATACTCATCAATATT
>WSFP011478703.1:0-16616 GCA_009831015.1 Picea engelmannii
CCTCTACTCTCCCCCCATTTCTCTCTTTATATCTCTCTACCCTCCCTTCCCTCTATCTCCCCTTTCCTCTCATAATCAGTCTCACTCTCTCTCCACCCCATCCCTCTCACACTCTCACACGCACTCTCTCTCTCCTCCCTTCCTCTCACAATCAGTCTCACTCTCTCTCCACCATGTCCTTGTCTAGCCCACCTCTCTTTATTTCTCTTCCCCTCCTCTCACACTCATGCATTCTCTCTCTACCCGCCTCCTCCTTCTATCTCTCCCCCTCCCTCCCACTATCTCTCCTTTCTTTTTGTCCTACATCTACCACATCTTTCTCTCTCTCATTGTTGTTAGTCTCACTCTCACTATATCTGCATCCCTCTCTCTCCTCTACTCTCCCCTCCATTTATCTCTTTATATATCTCTTCGCTCCCTTCCCTCTATTTCCCCCTTTCCTCTCACAATCAATCTCAATATCTATGGAAATGGCATGGCATGGCTTGACAATGGCATGGAAATTCCATGTCATGGCTTGTAAATGGCATGGCATGGATTGGAAATGGCATGGAAATGCATGGAAATGGAATGGAATGGCATGACTTGGCCAGGCATGGCATGAAAAGGCATGCCAATGTCATGGAAATGGCATGCCATGGAATGACCTAGCAAGGCATGACAAGGTATGGCATGTCATCGACAGGTTTGTGGGATTGGGTTTGGGAGGGTCCTTTGTCTCCTTGTGTGCTCTAGCCTAAAAATTAGGTAGGAGTGTGAAATAAACTCTCATAGATGGTGAAGGGAAAAATAATGATGGTTTCAAGTCTCCTTGGAAGAATTTTGGTAGCATAGAATTACTTTCTATGGTGTGTCATGAAATGTAACCTCAAAACCTTATTTGTAGGTGGAAAATGATACCCATTCTAAGATCTAGTTTCCATGTGAAATATCTCATTCTATTGATCAAAATCAACAAGTTTAGTGGACATCATGGAAGACTAAATAAATGTTATTAATAATTGACGGGTTTAACAAAATTTACATATACCCACTACACAAGCTAAACAAACATGAGTGCATTAATGATTCATCGATTCATACTTTTGGCATTTATGAAGGGTTACACATAAATCAAATGGTTTTATATATGTCATGCATAGAAAAAGGGGAATGTGTGTGACCAATAAAATGGTCAAATTATGGATTGAATCAACTAAGAAACTAAAAACTAGGCTTCTCAAAGGAATGTCAAGGGAAGACCAGGGTCAAGGTTTTGTCCTAAGGAGACTAGGAATACTAGGACTTATACCTATAGGAGAAAATAAAGACTTTTATCATGTAGCTCTGGCAAGCGAAGAAGTTAGGTTTTTGCGTCATTTTAAAACCCTAGTGATAACTAATGTGCTTGTTATTGAGAATATAGAGGGAGTTGATCTTGTACAAGTGTGGGATACAAATGTAGGTTCCAAAAAAGACTTACCATTGTGTATGTTGCCTTGTTGATGATCTCTAATGGAGTGAGCTATTGACTAATTTTATCTTATGGTTTCCATCACCAAGGTTTGAAGAGCCCGACTTCTAACAACCCCTGATAAGATATTTGTAAGTGCACGTACTTCATATTATAAATATATATGATGTCTTTGGGTTGTCCAAATGTTGTGTACTTACTGTTAGCGACAATTCTTGTCTTGGGCTCGAGAGCATCTAGGTCTGTAGGTTGCACGAGAAGCGCCAGAGCGTAGCACGGGAGAATCCCTTTTCCAGTTACGAGTCAAGCGAGCGAGCGAAGTGTTGATTATCAGCAGTCGAGATTCACCAAAAAAGCAAATCGATGGTCATCAGGTTTTCAGGGCTATCAAGTTGCCCAGGATTTAGCACGAAGGGTAGCGCCCATAGTTCAAGGAGAATCTAGGTTGTCCGATCCAATTGGGACAGGTGGCGGCCAGTCGGCATATCGGAGATCGGTGTTTCGGGAGACAAGGAACCTCCCATTCTTTACAGCTGAAATCGCCAATCGTCGAAACACCGAAATCACCTTTGGAGCCGAGCCCACCATCTTAGCACCAGGTCACATCAAGCGAGCCTGCAAATGGGGGCAGCCCCCTTTATAATAACGAATACTATCCTGGTCGTTCATCTGAAGGACGCGCGGCGCACATCCGTGTCACTTCGGCATTCGGGAGTTCGAGGGGTAAGCGCTCCTCGTCATTTCACCTCTCGAAACCTCGAATCTCGAAACGCCGTAAGCGCCCAGAATTAGGCCCATGGTTTTGGTGCCTGGTCACAGAGGAGTAGGCCTGAAGGAGGGGCGCTAACGTTTATCATGTGACAAGATGGGCCCCAAAGCACCGAAGAGTGATCTTAGTTGTTCATCCTGGAGGGACGCGTGGTGACCGTTAGGCCTTCCTGGCATTTCGCCCATCGCGATTTTGAAGGGAGAAGACCTGCTCTTTCTCATCCGCGAACCCCGAAACGCTGAAATCACTCTAGGAGATAGGCGTAGGGTCACGGCCCGTGGTCACTCGAGGGAGTAGGAGGGGCTGTACAGAAAAGGACAAAAGTGCTAAGTTGAGTTTCAGAAGGGGGGCACTGTGTTCTCCAGATGTTGGTTCGACGTGATCTAAATCCCAGTACATGCTGGAAATGAATGAAGAAGAGAGAGGGTGGTTGAAACCTCACCTCGTTCATTTATTGAAAAGTATGGATGTCCCGGCTGAAAGTCTACTCGAGATGGTCCTCTGTACTAGTTCTTTTCATGGAAGCCGCGCCGAGTCTTCAACTCGCCAAGGAATCCTTTACATGCTAATTCAGCATATAAGAGCTCAGCTACCCCCTGGCGCAAGCCATGCAGAATTAAGGTGGCGTATGACAGAGGAGTGCAGGCCGGATTTGATTGAAGAGACTCCTCATCCCGAAAAGTCCAGTAGGCCTCTGTTGGGAAAAGGTTTAGGAGTATATATACTTAGTTTTGATACTTTCCAAGGGATCGATGGTTGAGCAAGGCTCCCGATTGTAAACTTTTAGTGAATCGCTGGTTGCTCTGGTTAATGTATAAGGCATTTGAGATTTCTTTATGGATGTCAGCCTCTTTTCCCATCTCTTTGTTTACTGTGTTAGAACAGCTCAGAATTGGAGGATCCAGTCGAGTTGCGCTGTTGTAGGATGATGTAGGTTGGATCACTGCAACATTTGCAGCGTTTCTAATCAGTTCTTGTGTTTTCTCAACGCTGAAATGGCTTGGAATTGGAGGATCCAGTCGAGTCACCTTTCAACTCCTTGAAACTCTGGACCAAGCGGATCTTGGCTTTTGATTTTTTCTTCCTCAAGCTTCCGAAGGCCTGTTTCCCGAGGAAATCTTGCTCACCCTTCTCTTTAAGTCTTCCATCTATCCACCTTATACTCAGCTTACTGATGGAAGTTGGATCGAGACCTCCCTTGTTTTCTACACACTAGGCCCGGTTTCATGAATTGAAGCTATATCTTCTTGAGTCTCTATCCATTCGATCACCCCATTAAATAAATCGTGACATAAAACTGATGGGCGTCGGGCTCTGCTCCTGCAAGCAATCCAGGAGTGACTTTCGTCGCCAACATTTCTGGCGCCATTGCCGAGGACGAAGTTGAAAATTTTCCCTGGGAAGAACGACATTGAGCCTCTGATTCTGAAGGTGCATTAGACATCAGAGCCCTTCAAGATTGCTACTGTGCACCTAGAGACTCCACTGTGGTGACTCCATTATTTCCACTTCATTGTTTCAGTTGTGGCTATTGTTAGCACACCTAAAAGATGACCCTAAGGAGCTTTCTCGGGAAGGTTTCAGCAGCTGCTTTCTCAGTCTGAGAAGCTTCCTGGGGTAACAACAACGTTAATATCTGGCCTTTGATGGTGAACAAGGACTAGGCACTTTCAAAGCTGTAAATCTTTCACCTGGCGATTCCATGATTCAAGGATCAACTAGCGACTCCACTGGTTCGATATGGAGAAAATATTAGCTCAAAGGTTTGCTTTCTGTGACTTTTCCCAGATAGTTGGTTTTCCTAATGCACTTCCTGATAGAGACATCTGGGAAAATTTCTCCCTGAATTTCATGCAACAAGTTCAGAGCAACCAACTGAGCATTTACTAGACTTCCATGAAGCTATTCACCGACTCAATATCATGCATGAGGATGTCCGGATTAAGCTCTTCAGGTATTCATTGAAGGGAGATGCTCTTGAATGGTGTCGGTCTCTTCCTGCTGCAAGCATCTGCTCTTTAACAGGTTTTCATACAGTTTTCAATTCATTTTGTAAAGATTATTTTCCAGCTGATTGTTTGTATGAAAACTGTTGTGAGGAGTTTTCTTCGCTTCATGAAGCCTCTGCTAGCCCTGAAGACCATGTCCATGATGAATATTTTACTGTGGAAGGAAGCATTTGCCAGGAAAATATAGAGGTGTTGAATGATATTAATTGTGTTAGCCCTAGAAGGGAAGCATCTGACATCGTATCAGATGCCTCTGTTCTTTTATATGTTCATAACGATCAACACGCCTCTTGTGGAAATTGTGAGTTTTTAGAGAAAATGTGGTCCATGGTAGATGACTTACCTGGATATCGGGTTGACGCAAATGTTCCTAGCAGCTCTGCTCATGATAACGAAGACCCTCTCTTTTCAAAAGAGGGGTTAGTTGTGGAAGAGGATTCTTCTATTTTCCTCCAGGGGGTTTCTCACGATATATTTTTACCTGGGATTAAAGAGAAAAATATTATGTGTGAGCAGCCAAAACCAGCAGGTCCCACTATCCCTAAAATGGAAAATTTTTACGGGATCACTGTTCTGGAGGAGGATCATATCCATGAAGGACAACCCCTTTTTGATGTATATTATAGTGATGATGAGCAATAAGCTTATCCTACATTTGATCACTATAAAGATACTGAAGATCCAGTCAGCAAGCAGAACCACCCCATGGCTCCTATTTATGATGAATATGAATCAGACCTGGGGGAGAGCCAAGAAGAAGAGCAGAAAGAACTAGTGGAACAGGTGACTTCCTGCCCGGAGCCCGCCCATTCACCTATGTAGACTCATGAAGTTCAGCCCTGTAGGAGTATCTGTGGAGCAGAGCAGGGCTGATGCTACCCTTTTCACAGGGTTTGCCACTCATTATATGATCTTGTCAGCAAGTACATGGAGTGGCATGTCCTTTATGCCTTGGAGCCGCCCTATTCCATATCAACTTCAACCAGTGAGGAGAAGTTGAAGAGTGTAGCCATTCTGCTGTCACGATTACACCATCTGCTGGTGATCATCGACAAAAAGAAAGTGCTTCCCTTCAAGAAGTTACTTGATTGGCTATGGTCGAAGTATGCTTTCACCTAGCCCCATGTAAAGTGTTTTATTAGTTTAGGATTGTATATAAATAAGCTCCTTTGAGCATGTATCTTTATTTTGTTGCTTTTATTCTTCGGCCTGTATTTTCAGCAGCGGGATGTTTTGAGCCTGACTCCATAGCCCAACAGCAAGGCACTGAAGTTGCGGAATGAGTTCTTAGATCATCATAGGGACGACTCTATCCCCCATGGAGCCTAATGTTAGCGACAATTCTTGTCTTGGGATCGAGAGCATCCAGGTCTGAAGGTTGCATGAGAAGCGCCCGAGCACAGCACGGGAGAATCCCTTTTCCAGTTACGAGTCAAGCGAGCGGGCGAAGTGTTGATTATCAGCAGTCAAGATTCACCAACAAAGAAAATCGATGGTCATCGGGTTTTTGGGGCTGTCAAATTGCCCAGGATTTAGCACGAAGGGTAGCACCCATAGTTCAAGGTGAATCTGGGTCGTCCGATCCAATTGGGACAGGTGGCGGCTAGTCGACGTATCGGAGATCGGTGTTTCAAGAGACAAGGAGTCTCCCATTCTTTACAGCTGAAATCGTCGATCGGCGAAACGCCGAAAGCACCTTTGGAGCCGAGCCCACCGTCTTAGCACCAGGTCACATCAAGCGAGCCTGCAAATGGGGGCAGCCCCCTTTATAATAATGAATATTATCTGGGTCGTTCATCTGAAGGACACGCGGCGCACATCCGTGTCACATCGGCATTCGGGAGTTCGAGGGGTAAGCACTCCTCATCATTTCACCTCTCGAAACCTTGAATCCCAAAACGTCGAAAGCGTCCAGAATTAGGCCCATGGTTTTGGCACCTGGTCATAGAGGAGCAAGCCTGAAGGAGGGGCGCTAATGTTTATCATGTGACAAGACGGGCCCTAAAGCGCCGAAGAGTGATCTTAGCCGTTCATCCTAGAGGGACGCGTGGCGACAGTTAGGCCTTCCCGGCATTTCGCCCATCGCGATTTTGAAGGGAGAAGACCTGCTCTTTCTCATCCACGAACCCCGAAACGCTGAAAGCACTCTGGGAGATAGGCGTAGGGTCACGACCCGTGGTCACTCGAGGGAGTAGGAGGGGTTGTACAGAAAAGGCCAAAAGCGCTAAGTTGAGTTTCAGAAGGGGGGCACTGTGTTCTCCAGATGCTGGTTCGACGTGATCTAAATCCCAGTACATGCTGGAAATGAATGAAGAAGAGAGAGGGTGGTTGAAACCTCGCCTCATTCATTTATTGCAAAGTATGGATGTCCCGGCTGAAAGTCTGGCCGAGATGGTCCTTTGTACTGGTTCTTTTCATGGAAGCCACGCCGAGTCTTCAACTCGCCAGGGAAGCCTGCACATGCTAATTCAGCATTTAAGGGCTCAGCTACCCCCTGGCGCGAGCCATGCAGAATTAAGGTGGCGTATGACAGAGGAGTGCAGGCCGGATTTGATTGAAGAGACTCCTCGTCCCGAAAAGTCCAGTAGGCCTCTGTTGGGAAAAGGTTTAGGAGTATATATACTTAGTTTTGATATTTTTCAAAGGATCGATGGTTGAGCAAGGCTCCCGATTGTAAAGTTTTAGTGAAGCGCTGGTGCTCTGGTTAATGTATAAGGCATTTGAGATTTCTTACTTTATGGATGTCAACCTCTTTTCCCATCTCTTTGTTTACTATGTTAGAACAACTCAGAATTGGAGGATCCAGTCGAGTTGTGATGTTGTAGGATGATGTAGGTTGGATCACTGCAACATTCACAGCATTTCTAATCAGTTCTTGTGTTTTCTTAGCACTGAAATGGCTTGGAATTGGAGGATCTAGTCGAGTCACCTTTCAGCTCCTTGAAACTCTGGACCAAGCGGATCTTGGCTTTTGAGTTTTTCTTCCTCAAGCTTCTGAAGGCCTGTTTCCCGAG
Source organism: Picea engelmannii (assembly GCA_009831015.1). Taxonomy (NCBI): domain Eukaryota; kingdom Viridiplantae; phylum Streptophyta; class Pinopsida; order Pinales; family Pinaceae; genus Picea; species Picea engelmannii. The sequence continues at coordinate 7,246 of WSFP011478703.1, forward strand.
GCAGTCTTGCTCACCCTTCTCTTTAAGTCTTCCATCTATCCACCTTATACTCAGCTTACTGACGGAAGTTGGATCAAGACCTCCCTTGTTTTCTACACACTAGGCCCAGTTTCCTGAATTGAAGCCATATCTTCTTGAGTCTCTATCCATTCGATCACCCCATTAAATAAATCGTGACATAAAACTGATGGGCGTCGGGCTCTGCTCTTGCAAGCAATCCAGGAGTGACTTCCGTTGCCAACACTTACATAATTGAATTTTATCTTATGTCATCTTCGTAATTGATTAATTATAGTACTAGTTATGGAGGTTAATTTGACATAGCATTGAGCTGAGATTGTTAAGGGATTTACAATTATATAGAAGATAAATGAGAAAAAATATTTCTATAATAAATTATTGTAATATGTCATTTTTTAGGTCACAACATTTTCAAGTGACCACTATTTGAGTGTGGATTTCCATTGGATTTATATGGATATAATTCAAGAGTTAGTCCATGCATTGTTGGTTGTGAGTTAGAATATGGATATCCATAACATTCATGCAAATAATTCAAAAGGAATGATTTATATATGATGTAGAGATACATGGTTGATTAGAAAGAAATGCTACTTGAGAACCATCAATTACTTATGGATTAAGGACTTAGCAATATTTTCAACCATAAGATATTCATTAATGTGTAATGCACACATTTATAATCACTTTAGAAAAAAACAAAGGGATTAATACACATAAAATTCATACAATTTGGAATTCAAACACTTTGAAATTCATATATTCATCAACATAAAATGAAGAATAAAATTTATACACATAAAATTCATACAGTTTGGAATTGCCATAGTTGGTCGATCCTTGACCAATGCCACCCTCGCCACCCTCAGGAGAATCCTAGAAATCAACCTGCCTTCTCTTTCTCGAGGAAGCACCTCGAGAGGTTCTAGGCCTAGGCGTGCTTCGACGCTCTGGAGACTACACAAAGAATAAACATTCTTATAATTTTTTTTCCTCAATGAATTAATAAACATACAAAATGATACTTTGTAATTTAACTTAAGACAAATCACTGCATATGCTACTGCCAATCGTGAGGGTGTTACCATCCTCCGCGACCCCAATCTCTCTGTGATGCCACCCTGCATCAGTTACAAGGATCAAGTCAATAAAATTAAACAAATATGATTAAAATCAAATTCATGAAACATAAAAAATTGTCATCAATGCATTATCTCACCATGAATATATCAGACCTCGATGGAGATTCACTGGTAGATGGAGCACTAGGTTGTACAACCTTCTTAGAGACAACCTCTAATATGGCAATGTCAGTCGATGGGGCCGATGGAAATGTTGATGGTGGGAAACGATGGACCCCCACAAGCTGTACAAGTGACTGCAACTCCCTAGGCTTGGAGAAATGTAACCTAGAAGCAAGGCCCAGGTGCTTAGGGACTACAATAGTACTATAGTTATCAAATATATCCACATCTTGCATACATATTAATAAAATTGAAATATTAGTACCAACTAATAAAATTCAAAAACATAAACACTAACAATTTGAAAATCATACGATATTTAACTCTACATGTGATACATGTGACACATGTGACTTGTCCATCCTAGATGGACATTCCCCAACATCGCCTAGTCCCAAATCCTGTAGAAACACGAGAACATTAAAAATTTTAGGATGCCATAAAATAAATAAATGACTATGGTGAATTTATCATATGTGACACGTACCTGCGTGTGGGGTGCACCCAATGAACAAGCTTCCTCTACTGCCACGTCAATGGTGGGGCTAGGAACTGATGCATCCATCGGCGTAGAGGGTCTACTACTAGTGTAACATACCCGCTACCTAAATCAAAATTTTCCGGTCCTCTGTCGGACTCGAACCCCTAAATAACCATGGAGACCCAGCGTGAGCTGGCTTTTTTCTTTCTCCTACACGGCCTTCTGCACCTTGACCGTAGTCTCCCCTGATCCTAATTTCAGGTTATCGGGGTTTTGTCTTTCCCGTTGTCAAGGGTTCTTGTACTTTGTAATTCCTGATGGACGATGAACTCCTTTTTGGCCTTAGCCCCTCCCTGGCTAGGCTCCTAGTCCACACGACCATGTACCCAAGACCTCAGCCTTATAGTTTTTCCTTTCGTCGGGGTTTCGGGCTTTCTAATATCAAAGTGCATATGCACCTTGGATCCATGATCCTCCAATTCCCGACGCGCTCTAACATTTGCTAGTCCCTGGGGGCTATCCTTTTTGGGTTCATACTACCTCCCTCTATATGACCGCCACCTTACCTCTCGTCGGAGTTTCGGACTTTCCAATGTCAAAATGCAAACGTCCCCAGGACTCGCGATTCCTCGAATCCCGACGAGCCCCTTTAGCGTTAGCCCTCCTGACTATAGGCCTCGAACCATATGACCGTTAACCTGTGACCACGGTCTTATCTCTTATCGGAGTTCGGGGTTTCGCGTGTCAAAATGCACCAAACCTCTTGTCAACGGAAACCTTGAATTACTAATGCACGGATTCCCAATTTGACATCACCAGGAAGCCCTTCCTCCGTAACCAAAATCAACGGCGGTGAGCAGTCGTCGAGATCAACGGTTCATGATCTCCTTATCCGCTGTGCCGACAGCTGGTTCCCACTCAAGGGGTCTTCCACTGCTCTGGATATGCTGACAACTGTCCCCCACTGATCGGGGTATGGCGTTTCACATTTTCAAAGTGCACAAACCTCTTGTCAACGAAATCGACGATTTCCCGATGACCCAAATGCCGATAGACGAATTCCTTTTCGGGCCTTCCTCAATGGCTCCGATCCCCGCCACATGTATCCTCGAGCGGGCGGTCTCGATTCCTCCTGGATTTCGAGACTTTCGATGTCCCGGTTCTTTCGACCTCAGAAATATCGATTTCCCGAATGCCGATATCCCGATGGCTCCATCTCTCCAACACGCGTCCTAAATGGATGGACGGTCCAGATTGAGCCTCAGACTCCGCCAAATGCCAACCCAACAAGGCACTTATCTGTTCGATCTGACGACTGACGGGGAAACGGAACCAGATCTAACGGTCTAGATCCGTTCTTCCTGCGCACACTCCAGAGACTAAACTCCGAACATCTTAACCCGATCCAACGGCTGACGGGATCTCTGAATGAGATCCAACGACTCAGATGGTCCCACCTTGTGCATTCTCTCACTACTTCGTAGATGTAGGAATATCAATGGTCCAAATGTTCTCGGGGACCTTGGGGAACCTACGATCCCGATTTCCTCGCTATTCACGAAGATAGAGGGAAAGGGAGTGAGGGGTATGATGCTCCTACTACTTCCGTCAATCTGATGGTCGTGAATGACCATGGGTCCTCCAACAGGATCTCATCCGTTGAATCGTTACTTATCCCTACGCTTCTACCTCGGAACCTTGAGAGGGTCATTTCTCTCCATACATGATTATTAAGGCTTGCGCGTTCAGGTCTGTTTTTTGGGTTCTTGGTGAACCTTTCTAAGGAGGAAATCTCGGTGAAGATATCTATACCGGGGCATTCCCAGAGGTAGATGCGGGTAAACAGCTTCCTGAGAACGGGTTGGAGGCCTAACTTAGTTCGAATCATGCCTAATTCAATTCATGTACCAACATAAGCCATGCGTGGTCTTTCTGTTATAGGCATATATCTAACATTACTTATCAAAACACTACACAGACATTCTTATACTGTAATTGTTCACCATTTCACAATTTATGAACATATATGTCAACATATGAATTTCAAGATGCATTATGGGCAAAACACTTATCAGAAATAACTTCAGAAGTGGGTGAAACTGCTGAGAGGGGTGCTCGTTTCCACCCAACCGTAGGCTCAGCGACTCCCAAAGGATTTACCACTAGCCACCCCCGAGCTGAGACCACGATGCTCTGAGACTGCATCTCTCTACTGCCAGTGACCAGGAGCAAAGGTTGCAATCCTTCCTCTCTGCTATCACTCACTCTGTGTAATGCCAGAGTTCCCCTCGTGTCTGCCCCCTCAATCACTTATACCATACGCCTTATCCTCTCGCGAGGTTGCGTGTGGCACGATTACCCTCACGCCGATCGGGCCTGACGACTCTACGGATGGGCAGTTCACCATCCCATCCCTCATCAAGCCATCAACCTGTCAGCCTACAAGGCATTAAATTTCAGGGCCAGCGAGCCGCTTTTGGTTCTCCGGTCCAGTGGAGTCCAAATACGGTATTTAATTCTCAGTGGAAGTTAACACCCCCTTTCCAGGTGCCTTCCACCGCCATCGTGGTCTCTTTTTCTGCACGTCCCCTCTCAGCAGTCCTGCAGTATAATTTCATAATGTTATTTACATTCATCGACCTTCTTCATAAGGTCCATTCACATCATACATTCACATTTTCATCATGTTCCCGCATGGTAATTCCTGTATTAGGATTAATTACAAATTTGGGGGAAACAGGGTGTTACAATTCCATCCCCCTTAAAGGAACATCGTCCTCGGTGTTCTTTCTCAAAACACATGTCATGCCTTTCTTATTCGGCCACTTCAGAAGTCTTGATCTTCGTCATCTTCCTTCAATAATTCCTGGACACCAACACATTAATTCACAATTTTGTGCAAAAACATCTTACTGATGTTCAAATTTCAAAAGAAAAAGAAAAATTTCATATTCTTAGCACAATACTTATCTGTGCAGTTCGCGGATCTGTACCCCAAATGGTAATTTTGTTATCATGCTCATCGTCCTCCTTGACGTACCCATTGGATGCATAATTCCAATAGTTTTCAATAATTATTAAGGTCTCCTCTTCCTTGCGGTAACTCACCCTCCAGGCCCAGGTTCAGGCATCCCCTTCATTGTTATACAGTCCCTCGGGCGATCCCTCTTTCCCTGCCAAGGTTTTCTCACACAGGAATAATTTTAGAGACTCTATCGAGTCTTACAGTCGAGGCGTCCCTCGTACTTTCTCTGCCGAGGCATCCCTCTGGCTGGTGTTAGCTCAATCACAAAATACTTTGCAGGCGATCATGGCTTATCACAGGGTTTTCATGGCTTAGCAGTAGCCATGTTCATCACTTTCAGCTTTGATGGCCTTCATCTGGTCCTTTCAGAACAAATCTTTTCTTCTCACCTGTATCACAGGTACACAAGATTTCGTGAGACATCATCATAAATCCTACTTTCAGAATTTTATTGCAAAACCGGTCGCCCACAGATTCATCAAGTCTCATGATTTGTTTTCATATTTGTCCCGCTTAGGGACCAGACTCCTAATTATGGGGCTTTCCTTCCCCTAACATTTTTGGTCAGCAGGAAATTGGCCTTCTTTATGGGCTTACAACATTGCCATATCCAAGACTCCTTCTTCCTGCATTCATTCCTCAGCAAATCAAGTTGTCAGTTCTTATGTACTTACATTTTATCACACATTTACAACATCGTCACACAAATCTTAGAATTGTGCATACTTTAATGATTAAATTACTTCCTCAAAAGGAAATACCATTCTTGCAGTTTGGCCCAGCAGGCAATCGGTCTTTCCTATGGGCTTACCTTACTGCCATATCCATGACCCTCTACTTCCTGCAATTCATTTCTCAATCAGCCAAACAAATTGTTAGATTCTCCATGTACCTATATATATATATATATATATATATATATATTCAAACTTAATTCAACATTTCAAAGGGGTTTTAACAACTGTGCCACCATCCTTGGCCACATTCCTACCCAATACATTCTTGCATTGATTTCAAGTTTGTCACACTTTAGGACCGTTTTTTTGGTCATGGGATGTTGGGATTTAACCGATCCTCTCCTCATATGGTTTACTCACATTTCGCAACTTCGGGGCTTCTATTATGGAGAACCTCGAATCCTTTGATCTTCGGAATTGAGAAATTCTGGTATCTCCTTGCAACTAACCAGTGTGTTGTTTTCTGAGATCGAACGACCCGAAACGTTTCGGTTCTTTCTGAATGGATCTTGACTCTACATCCCATCCAATCTTCAAAATTCTTTTCTGAAGGATTTCTCCTTCTATATCTTCTGATATTTTTAAGTTACTTACAGGACTAATCTCATAGTCCTAACTCATACGGGTGCTACCCTCTCTTTATGGAAACGACCAACAAGGGTCACTCTTGGGAGTTAGCAACAGTCTCAAAGGACTCCTCAAACAGGTTATCCTCATGGTCGATTCTAACCATTATAGGTCAGGTAAATCTGACCCTACGTATTTTCACCAGTCCTCTCAATCATGAGGAATTGTATGCTCAAGGTTTAGTCTCTTAATAATACCGTGGTCATAACTTTCTAAGGATCCTACTCATMYTTAYCARATTTKCCAAATCATGAAGGGGTTTCTTCCTTTGGGTATTACTYCTTACCTAACCAKCCATCTTAATCACAAGAGACTCTACCTGCTTTAGTAGGTAGCCATCGTTACGCTAAAACAGAACAACTCAGTTCATGTCCCTTGTCTGGCTCGTGCAGCTACATAGCACAATTTATTCTACCTCTGTCATTCGCACTCAAATCTTATCAGTAATAATGATTAGTGCACCCCTAATCCTATGAGAGTAGTTACCATTTTAACAGAGGGGTTATAGAAATTTCCAAATTATAGTTTCATTCTGCAATCCTTCTCCTTAGAGAGAAACGCAGATAACAATATCTTCTAACGCAGCTCATGCCTGAGCCCAAGCAGGCCAAGTGTTGTAACCATGCTCTGATACCACTTTGTAACATACCCGCTACCTAAATCAAAAAATTTCGGTCCTCTGTCGGACTCGAACCCCTAAATAACCATGGAGACCCAGCGTGAGCTGGCTTTTTTCTTTCTCCTACATGGCCTTCTACACCTTGACCGTAGTCTTCCTTGATCCTAATTTCAGGTTATCGGGGTTTCGTCTTTCCCGTTGTCAAGGGTTCTTGTACTCTGTAATTCCTGATGGACGATGAACTCCTTTTTGGCCTTAGCCCCTCCCTAGCTAGGCTCCTAGTCCACACGACCGTGTACCCGAGACCTCAGCCTTATAGCTTTTCCTTTCGTCGGGGTTTCGGGATTTCTAATATCTAAGTGCATATGCACCTTGGATCTACGATCCTCTGATTCCCGACATGCTCTAACGTTCTCTAGTCCCTGGGGGCTAGCCTTTTGGGGTTCATATGACCTCCCTCTATATGACCGCCACCTTACCTCTCATCGGAATTTCAGACTTTCCAATGTCGAAATGCAAACGTCCCCAGGACTCGTGATTCCTCGAATCCTGACGAGCCCCTTTAGCGTTAGCCCTCCTAACTATAGGCCTCGAACCATATGACTGTTAACCTGTGACCACATTCTTATATCTTATCGTAGTTCGGGGTTTCGCGTGTCAAAATGCACTAAACCTCTTGTCAACGGAATCCCCGAATTCCCGATGCACGGATTCCCGATTTGACGTCACCAGGAAGCCCTTCCTCCGTAACCAAAATCAACGGCGGTGAGCAGTCACCGAGATCAACAGTTTTTGATCTCCTTATCCGTTGTGCCGACAACTGGTTCCCACTCAAGGGGGCTTCCACTGCTCCGGATACGCTAACAATTGTCCCCCACTGATTGGGGTATCGTGTTTCGCGTTTTCAAAGTGCACAAACCTCTTGTCAACAAAATCGACGATTTCTCGATGACCCAAACGCCAATAGACGGCTTCCTTTTCGGGCCCTCCTCGATGGCTCCTATCTCTGCCATGTGTATCCTCGATCGGACGGTCTCGATTCCTCCGGGATTTCAAGACTTTCGATGTCCCAGTTCTTTCGACCTCAGAAATCCCAATTTCCCGAACGTCGATATCCTGATGGCTCCATCTCTCTGACACGCGTCCTAAATGGATGGACGGTCCAGATTGAGCCTCGGAATCCGCCAAACGCCAACCCAACAAGGCACTTATCTATCCGATCTGACGACTGACGGGGAAATGGAACCAGATCTAACGGTCTAGATCTGTTCTTCCTGCGCACACTCCAAAGACTAAACTCCGAACATCTTAACCCGATCCAACGGCTGACGGGATCTCTGAATGAGATCCAACGGCTCAGATGGTCCCACCTTGTGCATTCTCTCACTACTTCGTGGATGTAGGAAGATCAACGGTCCAAATTTTCTCGGGGACCTTGGGGAACCTATGATCCCAATTTCCTCGCTATTCACGAAGATAGAGGGAAAGGGAGCGAGGGGTATGATGCTCCTACTACTTCCGTCAATCTGATGGTCGTGAATGACCATGGGTCCTCCAACAATATCTCATCCGTTGAATCGTTACTTATGCCTACGCTGCTACCAAGGAACCTTGAGAGGGTCATTTCTCTCCATATAGGATTATTAAGGCTTGCGCGTTCAAGTCCGTTTTCTGGGTTCTTGGTGAACCTTTCTAAGGAGGAAATCTCGGTGAAGAGATCTATACCGGGGCATTCCCAGAGGTAGATGCGGGTAAACAGCTTCCCGAGAACGGGATAGAGGCCTAACTTAGTTCGACTCATGCCTAATTCAATTCATGTACCAACATAATCCATGCGTGGTCTTTCTGTTATAAGCATATATCTAACATTACTTATCAAAACACTACACAGACATTCTTATACTGTAATTGTTCACCATTTCATAATTTATGAACATATATGTCAGCATATGAATTTCAAGATGCATTATGAGAAAAACACTTATCAGAAATAACTTCAGAAGTGGGTGCAACTGCTGAGAGGGGTGCTCGTTTCCACCCAACCATAGGCTCAGTGACTCCCAAAGGATTTACCACTAGCCACCCTCGAGATGAGACCACGATTCTCTGAGACTACGTCTCTCTGTCTACCAGTGACCAGGAGCGAAGGTTGCAATCCTTCCTCTCTACTATCACTCACTTTGCGTAATGCCAGAGTTCCCCTCGCGTTTTCCCCCTCAATCGCTTCTGCCATACACCTTATCCTCTCGCGAGGTTGCATGTGGCACGATTACCCTCGCTACGATCAGGCCTGACGGCTCTACGGATGGGCGGTTCACCATCCCATCCCTCATCAAGCCATCAACCTGTCAGCCTACAAGGCATTAAATTCTAGGGCCAGCGAGCCGCTTTTGGTTCTCCGGGCCAGTGGAGTCCAAATACGGTATTTAATTCTCGGTGGAAGTTAACGCCTCCTTTCCAGGTGCCTTCCACCGCCATCGTGGTCTCTTTTTCTGCCTTGGTCTCATGTTATTTACATTCATCGACCTTCTTCATAAGGTCCATTCACATCATACATTCACATTTTCATCATGCTCCCGCATGGTAATTCCTGTATTAGGATTAATTACAAATTTGG